>JAGKTI010020401.1:0-16347 GCA_018397915.1 Birgus latro | reverse complement strand
GATGTTTTAGAAGTTGCCCATAGTAGTGCGCAGTATTATCCACCTCTTCAGTCAACTTTCGGTAAACCAGAATAGACGGAAAGCAGCGAAAAGTACTGTGCACTGTCTTGAGTTGGGACGTGACAGCCCAGTGTCTCCACGCTTAGTAATAGGTTAGTGTGTTAGGTTAAATAGGTTAGCTGGAGTTAGGTTAAACAGGTTAGTTATTAGTTCTTCGTTTAAGGGTAGATTTTCTTATTCTACCGGGCTATCAAGATGAAGCAGGACAGTGCCATGTTACAGCAATTATTTTCTTACCGTAATTACTTACAAAGATAAAACTTAATTTACTAACCTAGATCGCATGTTAACAATGGGCAACTATTTACCGAGTGTTCCTGCAGCGAAATCAGATCTGAAAATTCGCCTGGTGGCAACAAGAACAAATTTTATGATTCCGGGTTGAAAGCGATGGATATTTAACCGATTTGAGATTTAACAGACTTAACACCAAAAATTCCATAACGAATTTTATATTATACTGATGCAAAACCTATCGATATCAAAATTACTGCACAAGACTATTAAAATTATTACAGAGAAACTATGAAATAACAGGCAGACTTAAACCACTGTCACCACGAACCAAACTGTTCCATCGGGGGAAGTCGAGTCGAGGTAAATGGCTAGATTTTGTCTAGTCAGATACAGCTTGATTTTTTTTCACTGAAACGTAGTATTAGAGTTCTGAGTTTCTAGTTTTCACAATATATCTAAAGTTAATATAATACTGTAGATATTCAGACTATCGTAACCTACAGCATTTGTCGCAGTAGATTCGCATGCGGTACAGGAGGGTCTTCTACACACAGCACAGGTACCTGGGCCCTATGGTGCACAAGGAACAGTCCAGTAGAAGGCATATATAAGCAGCTGGGGCTCCTGATGCACAAGAAACAGTCGAGCAGACGATATACGGGCAGCTGGAGTCTTGTGCACAGGAAACAGTCGAGTAGAAGGGATAAACAGGCAGATGTGCACAAGAAACCGTAGAGTAGAAGGCAATCATGCAGAACTTCTCCGCCAACAGGTGGGAAGAAGGTAGATAGGTAGCCAAATCTTCAGTCAGCCAACAGCCCATCTTTCGTTGTCGATCTTCCAGCAGTGGCATTCTGTAATAGATAAAATTGTAGGCAATCTTACAATGATCTTTGCTCGCTTCAGTAATGACTAAAGAGCGAGAATGAAATTAAATGACACCAAGGGTTAAGGCTAAACTTACCTAACCCTACCATTAATCGTCAGTTCTATTATCAACATTTTTTCAAACGCTAGAGCATTTTTAAGTGCTTAGAAAAATTAAATAACCTGGATACAAAAAGGCATGAAACCAATCTCCCAACGTCTCTCCAAGCTGACAAGTCTTGATGTAGCGAGAATAAACATTAATATAAATATTCCTTAAACATGCTGACTTTCATGTCTCTCCAAGGACAGTGGAAGTTATGAGGTAAATAAGTCAAGATGTACCCGATTTGAATCTCAAATATCAACCTCAGCCTAAAGAAAATGCGAAGTATGTATTTAGCAGCTTGGGTTTGCCGACGCTAAAATGACAACCATTCAGTGTATGGTTAAAATTATATATTTTTATTAATGATTTCTTAAGGATTACCTTCTCTGGGTCAGCAGTGTTATGGCAGCAGTAAATGGAGCTGCTTGTACTCCTGTCACAGCATAGAGTTTCCTTGTAGCCAGACTTCATCCCTAGAGTCGCCACGAACAAAAATCACCTTCTCCAGAAGCAGTAGGCTCTCCTCCCAACACCCACCACCCACGTACATATACCACTCCACATCCTGTCTCCACCTCAGGTTTCTTACCCGAGAAAAAAATCATTAAGGAGGTGTGTGTACATGAACGGCACCACTGGCAAAATAAGGAAACAGGTCTTTTATTCTAGGTGGCAATGTACATCACTGATAATGGAAGAATCTTAATACATCAAAGCCAGACTTAATACACCTAGTCAAATATTAATATCTCGCTAGTAGGCAAAAATCTTCACCTGTTTGTCTCCAGATGTCCACTGACCAGACTTAAAATCTATACAAAGATTTCAGGGCAGTTAAATTGGCCAGATTCACCCTCCCAGTCTTTGTATTTTCCATTCAGTCTTGCCATGAACATTCCAGATAATGTTCGAAATATTGCTAGAGTTGCTTACCGAAGTATTGCTAGTTAACTACGGAAGAATAACGAGTTACCTGTTAACCACTGCTGACTATTATCACACACAAATGGTATTTCAATACTTAACTATATGTACTGCATTTCCCTTCACCTATATTTCCCAAACCTTTGCATTCATAACTTAGAATTTAAGTTTCTCCTTAACTTACCTACAACATAGCACCGAATTTCCTGCAGTCACGATATTGGCAGACCCTTATTTAATCTTATAACTTTACCTGAGCTCTAACACCCTGACTGCTTGGGAACTGATTAAGTTCACCTGTTTTTTACCTGTATACTTGCACATATCGTCAGGGATAATTTTCGAACCTTTTATCAAAGTATACTAAAGTATACTTTTCTACCACCTAGGGCTTCTAAGTGTACCCTCCATTTTTCTACCATCTACTACTCTCCCTAGTTGCCTCCCTATAGCTCGATAGTTTCCTACCTATGACTTTCTCCCTACACCATCCTTACTAATACCTACAGTTGACTCCTAGCTTTAGCTTCCTTTTAACTTTAGCTTCCTATCAAAAGTTTCAATCCTATTTTACCTATCAGTTCCCTAGCTGAATTTTCTATTAATTGCTTTGTTCCCTATCACAGCCTAAGTATCCATCCTACCGCATGTTGGGTGGGAGGAGAAATACAGGTTAGATCTTTAATTCCTTGATTTCTATAAAGTTTCAGGCTACACAGAATCCATCTTCAGAGTCTTAAGTGATGCTGCAGAGACCCTTATACCCCCAGAAATTACCTCCCTGCTCCCCACCCTTCCTCGGGCAGCAGTCCGGCTGGTTACCTCTAAGAAAATTCTGTAGTCCTACCCCGCTTCTGATTTGCGCCATTAATGCTCTCCTCCATAGTATAGAAGATGTAACTACCCATAGGGAGGGATTTTTCAGCCTGAGTTGCTTCCATTATTTCATGTGTTTATTCAGACCTTTCTCACTGATTGCAGCTTCTCACTTGGACAAACGATTGTGCTGATCTAAGTGCATCACAAGGGAATTAGATTCCCTTGATGCCGCACACCTACTTTGTGTTCTATCCTTTTGTCCATTCCTGGTCCTGTTTCCCCTATGAAAACTCGAGGAAATTTTAGCGTTATACACTCGCTCACCACTTCGAAATGAGTCAAGCGGTAGCGAAGCAGTAGACAGCATTTATCTGGTAACTGTGCGAGGAGTGGGGCTGGAAGCGGGAAGGGGTAGGAACCCTCAACTCCTCCAACCACCCTTATCCCCCCACCTTTCCTCCTTCCATAGCCTTTCCCCTCCCGCAGTGTTACCAGCCAGTTCAGCGTGTCTGGCTGCTGCTTCAATGTGGTAGCCTCACGCTTAAAGTTCGAAGTGGCAGGGATGTGTATAAGGCGAACTATCCTAGAGTACGTTCTAGACTGTCCACTCACGATATGCTCTATATTAAACCCATTTTTTACTTTCACTTTTGTTTTGACTTTTACGTCCTGAGTATGGTACGATCCAAAGGCTTGCTTTCTCTAAGATCTTGTTGATAACCGAGGCTTTGAAACTGGGTCATATACAGTATACCTAGAATTGACAGTTTGATCATTCGCAGTTTTTTTTTTTTTTTAGGTTTTAACAAGACTACCGGATAGCATACCATAATAGCTATTATGTATTTAATCTCATCATGAACTCATTACTGCTAATAATATACGCCCCTCGCAAAAATCCTTTAACTCCAAACCTGGACCTTTTGTTGTGTGCTGGATATAATGGATAGTCATCCTGAATGTTGTATGTTACGCAGTATAGCTCCCTCGTCTGTTCTCAGGGTCACAGGATCTAAGAATCGGAGTTTTTTCTTTCACTTCTACTGTGAAGTCATCATTCGTACTAATATCCGTGTTATTTAGAGTAATGGTGTCCTTGGGCACTAACACATCGCCCACATGTCTGTACCAAGTTGCACCCCTGCCTTGGATTCTCCTGCAGTAGTCAGCCCGAAATGTTTCCACGTATAGTCAAGCCATGACAACAGAATGAGGCGAGCCCATGGCTAGACAGTAGTGTTTGCTACGTTATTATCCACTGAAAGTAAATATTCCGAACTAAAGTGATTACTTCAATGTAGTCTGATCTACGTAATGGCAGCTCTTCATCTTTGGCGCCCACTGTTCTTCCTTGCCGGCAGTAGGACCAACAGTGGCCGTCGAAGATGAGCTGCCAATACGATGGTCTGACTACAACGAACTATTACCAAAGTCTGAACATTTACTTTCAGTGGAGAGGAATAAAGGCAACAATTGTCTAGCCATGAGCTGTACTTTATGCCCGTGATGGCTTGCCAATACATGGGAGACTGATTACTGCAGAAGAAACAGGCAAGGGTGCAACTTTGTACAGATATGGATACTGTCAGTAACAGTGCCTTAGGACACCAATATTTTGACTTATGCATAGGAGAGAGAAAGGTAATATATGGCGAACAGACGACGGACCTAAATACTGTGTATTGTAAATCCAATTAAAGATTACTATGCCCTGTCTCGGCACACCGAAAGGACCAAGTCTGGAGTTGTTACAATTTTTTCTAAGTGCGTATAGAATCTGCGGTAACGAGTTCATAGAGGAAGAGACTGAATACATAAAAGAAGCCTTTACGAGACTATCCTATTCAGTAAGCATGTTAAGTGTTAAACGGAAGGCTGTTGGTATATAAAAAAATGTCAGTGTTCAGTCAAGCTATAACAGTACAGAGTGTGTGTGTCCCCTATTTAAAGCTTCGGTTATCTGCTTAATGAAAGCAGGCCTTTGGATCGCAGCATCCTTAGAATGTTAGTCAAAAGTGAAAGGAAGTGAAAATGAGTAAAAAAAACACCCTACCGTACAGTGGATGCCCGAAAATGTACACAGGGGAAACTACGAGGAATGGATGCACAGCTAGAACAAAGATGTAGGACGTAACAGTATCGAATTCCCTATGTTGCAAGAGATCAGCACAATCATTCGTCCAGGAAGAAGCTAGTCATTGAGAAGTCTAAAACATGTTGGAAGCAGCTCAAGTTTGTGTTCAAAATATAAACACCGAGGGTTTTTCCAGCCTATGTAGGTATACAGCACGTGGCGCAATTAGGGGTGGGGCAGGACTACGTAATTTTCCTAGCACTAGCCAATCACGGTGCGACACGAGAAATGGAATTTCCATGAGTATAATATCTGCTGTATCACATCCACTCAAGATGTTTGTGAAGCCTGAAACTTGGGAAAAATAATTCAAGCTCTAGCCGTGTCTCCCACCAAACATTTCTACAGCCTAAGTAAGTATTTCCTAGCAGAGCCTAAGTAGCTATTTCATCACAAAATCTTAGACCCTAATTTCTAAGCCTGTCGTTCATTGTTCCTTCTGCTCCTTAAATTATTTTCTAGTATTTAACCTCTAATAAAACCCTAGCCTACTCCCTCACCCTGACCAATACTGCAAAACAACCAACCAAACCCTTAAAGCGGACAGGGGCCTAAGCATTGAAAGCAAAATTAAAAGTGCAAATGAAAATGGGCACCGAAAGTTGGAGTATACTTATCGGCTGGTGTGGGCGCAGTGTGTAGACAGCAGTGTCCGTCGCCTCACCTGCGAAATACAAATTGTTAAGTGAGTTTAATCTTACCTTTCTACTCTAGATTCCTGTCAACAAAAAATACAAGCTACGCATTGACAAGTAGCGCTAAACATACAGTGGGAAGCAAGATTAACATCACTACAGATGCATGACCTGACATATTCTAGCTTATCTTAGATTTCTGCCAGTCCTCCTTCCTTCCTCTTCTCCCCGCCTCAAAAAAAAAAAAGTAGGCTATTGCAAGGAAGAAACACTTATTCTGAAGTGTGTGGTTCATTAGACAAAAAGGAGAGTACTTAAACTCTAAATACTGCAAAGACAGTCATGCCCAGAGATTCTTTCATTTGTTAAAGCCAGTGGGTAATGTTTAAGTGTATGAAGTCAATAAAATTAGCACAGCTTGTTCTAACAAAGCAAAAATCACAATCACAGACCTCAATTCATAGTGAAAATTGCAGAGAGGGACTGACTAGCAATGAAGAAGCCCAGAAAATTCTTAGTTTTCAAACACGATTCTGTGTGTGAGGGAGTAGCTGTATTCCACCAAGTAAAGAATCACTTGTCTATAAAGGTTGTAACTGCTTCATTTTATGTCTATTAATCCGTAGCTTCTGCTATATCTTGTGACAGCAGTGCCGTCTGTCCTTCCCTGTATCTAGTATCCTTGCAGTTGTAAAGTTGCATTATTTCCGCATACAAGTTTTCCTTTGCCAGTGTTCCCAGTAAGTCAAAGAGCAACTACCACTCGGCAGTTTGTAATTAGCTAACCCGTGCACTATAGAAGGCAACATTCTTAATACGACTAACGCTCTTTTCTCCATATGTCCTCTGCCCCGTTTAGACCTAAGGCAGTCGAGTCTGTCAGGCTCAATTGTCCATCTTTGTATTCTCTTTAAGTACAGTACCAGCATAATGGAAATAGTTAAAGTACTGCAGCCGCATAAACTCAATCACCTCCTTCAATTTAATTCGTTATCAAAACCCTCCTCACTTTCAGTGCTTAAAATCCAATACTAAAATACCGAACTAACTACTACAGTGTTTCACAACTAAACAGATTGCCCTTCTCCAACCTCACTAGCCATTTAACTTATATAGAACAGGGCAAAATTCCCGACAAACTAGCAATAAGAAATATCTCACCGTAAGACCTTAACATTTAAAAAAATAAATAAATGAATTAGAAATCGACTTACCATAAGGTGGAGGTACTCTCCCTGCGACGGACAGCGTTTTTCTGGAGGCTGGTTTACGTGGACCTGCCTTGTAGGCTCCCCAAACCAGCCTACTGAATCACAAAACAGTGAGCTTTAGCTATCTTGAGCAACAGTTTGGCGAGTTCATGGGGCAAGGGTCCGTATTAGAGTCAGTACTAATTACCCTGTATTTTCCATTATATTGTACCAGTTGGATAACGCTCACGACTCTGAATAAACAAAATAGATGTAACCAGATAGTAATGTCTCTGGCTCTGAACAGCCATCTTTGAATACAGATCCGAAACACCACTCACGGACCCTTTCTCTCGACGCATACAGAATTCAGTGTTAAAAATTCATATCAGAGCGATGGCAGGTGAAGGTCACCAAATCCCCCTCCTGAAAATATGAACACCTATACTTTTGATCAGCCTTAATAACATGTGATTTAGAGAGGGATAAATATATTTTGATTTGATCTAGAAACGCAGGCTTGATGTCGACCCTAACGCCATCTGTTGAGCTGAAGCGTTACTAAAGGTGCACAGTCGCTTGCGGGGGAGAATTCACACAAAGGTGTTACGTTGATTCTATTGTTCCATTTGTAATTACTGTAGTTTTTGCCTTCTCATAAGCCGTATACCTTTCTGCCAACATTCCGAAACTCAAATTCGGAACCTGACCTAAAATTGCCATCTTTCAATCGTGAATGCTGAGCTGGGGCAATAGATATTCACTAAAATATGATGCTAGTCACAAAGAAGTGCTAAGGACAGGATGTACAGCCACAGTAAAATCTTTCCCTGCAACTGAACTTCATGAAATGATGTGCCAAATGACGAAAATCATGGTCAAGTTAAGGTGAAAGGACTATAGATGCTTGGCAATATAATAAATACAAACGTGTTAATGACAACCGCTGCGCTCAGGGTGACCATTAAGTTTGTAAGTAAGTCATTGCAGGTGTCTACTGAGGGACGGGTTGTAATTGCCGCAATATCTTACTCTGTTTTTTTGCCCTAGCTTGTCATTACCTTGCTAGTCATTGGCGCCTTTTGGTCTTCAACATTATTTGCAGTTATTTTCAGGCCGTAATATTATCGTTACCCATGACGTGTATGCTGACATGAACAAGCGTTAAGTACCACAGAGAAGTGAGAGAAAAGGTAATCACTGTGTGACCTAACGAGGATTGCTTGTGAGTGGGAAGGTAAGAGATACGAACTAATACACACACACACACATCTACATACACATACAAACACATGTGTGAGTGCGTATATGAGTGTGTGTGTGTGTATACAGTATATTAGTGTATGTTTATGTATGTATGTGTGTCGGTGAACTTTTGCTCGTGGGTGTACGTGTGTGTGCATATGTGTGTGTGTGTGTGTGCGTGCGTGCGTGCTTGCGTGATTCGAAGCCAGAGATTCACAGTTCGAAGAGTTAAAAACAAACTGGCCATCGTGAGAGGTCGAGTGCTTCATACTGATGTTCAGGGCTTCGTGTAGTTGTGGTGCTTCATTCCGAGTCAAGGTGGAATAAGCCTGCATGAAGTTTGTCAGTTGGTTGGTAGCAGTCGGCCGTGAATAACCGTACACGAAGCTGGACCAGAGTCATCCAATATATTACAGCTACGCTGAGAATCGAACCCAGGACTCTCGGGCGAGAGCCAGGCAGCATATCTCTACACTACTGTGGGCATGACGAGGATGAGATAACCCCCCTGGCACTCGGGCAAGTAGATTCTTTTAATCTATTTGAAGCAGTTACGGCAATGTGAGAGAGTAAGTTCGAGAGATTAGTGACTGATGAGGACATGGACAGTGGCTGTAGCCGTTGGACGTAAGCTTGTTGTATCTGGTGGGGAGGTGGTAGTCGGAGATTAACCACTTATGGAGGTATGTTTTAAGTGTATTATTGTACAGCTTTGTTTTGGACCTAAATATGGTAGTGATAGTTTTAAGAATAGGTGATAGGAGTGACACTGGTGGCTGAAGACTTGTAAATCAATTTAATTCATGTGTACATTTGAAATATGCATGTGTATATCAACCATTGCTACGACAGGCAGATGTAGTGGGCGGTGGTTTCTAGTCTGGGGGTTGTTCGTAGGAAGGTGCTGGCCTGTAGCTATAACGACGAATGGGGTAGATTATCCAGGAAGTGTGTATGGTTTGGTGGGAATAGGCCAGCAGTGATGAGAGGCGCGGTGCAGCTTAGTCCATTTTCTTGTCCCCTGTTATTTTCCATATCGTGGAGCAGTGGCTTTAAACTGTTATGTAAGATTAATGACTGATAACGGGGTTGGTTAGATTTAAAAGTACTTTTACATTAAGGTACTGAAAAAATAAGCGAATCGTGGGGGAAACTGGTGTGGCTCTATTGAAAAGTGACCGGTTTCTTTTGCTTCACGTGTTGGTTTTATTAGTTAGGCTATGTGTTTTCTTTACAGGTATGTTTTTCTTAACTACCATCTGATAGCTTGTTTAGTTCGAGCTATAATGTTCTTGGTCTGTTTGACAACGAACCTTAGTGTGTGTTTTAAGTAATGATCGTTTTCTGCTCTGCCAGCATTCACTTTTTCCCCCATATTGTCTCCTACACCCTGACCCTCTGACCCCCACTTGACCACTTTTGTCCACCATACTGGGTCTGTGGCTGGCACAATGTTGACTCTTCACTACTTAATTACTATATCCATTGTTCTCGTCCCTGCAGTATTAGTCTGCATTTTTCCTTATCCGTCAGCTCTGGCTGAATAGGGTTTCTGGTTAATTAAATCGTTTGTGGTTCGTTTCAGTGTGGGTCTGGAAGGGTCACAAAAAACTGTCATTAACTCCTTTTGACGAGGAAAAATCGTGAACATGTTTTGGTTTATTAAATACGTTCTGTCTAACTCAGCAGACCCATCAACTGGAGCCAAGCAGCCGCACCTGTAGGGTAGTTTGGACTAAATGTCGTGACATTAGAGTCCTAAATACTTGCGTATAATTTGCGTTGAACTAAGCTCGTCGTGCAACAAGCGGTTCCTACATACAATATGTTTCGTTCGCTGTTTAAAAGATTTAATTACTTATCACTGCTTCGTGTGTGATCGAATTGGAATGGTTTTCTCGCACTGAGCCGTTTCCATTCATACTCTACTCTGATCTTATAATTAAGAGGAATGAGTATCGCTGAGAGGAATGAGTGGCTGAATGTCTGAAACACATTACACATTACATTTTACCAAAGTGTATTAATAATGCTTTAAACTCCACATGTGCCTTGGCTGCTCAGTCGAGATCAGAAGAATGTTGAGTGGACGATGGTGATGTCACTGCAAAACCAACGTGACCTGGATGGGGGAGAGGCCACGGTAAAAGCAGTAGCCGGCACACCGCACTCGAGGACGGACACATCCCCGCCACACCTCACTGTCTCTCTCCCTTCTCATACCGTCTGCTTCAAGAATTCCGGACTACTGATGTTAAATACCATCTCTGCAATTGGCCTACTGCAGCCGCAGACAACACCAGTTTGTGGGAGCAGAGAGGGCTGAGCAAGGCGGATATAGTGTAGTGAAATTTTACTAACGTATGTCCATAAAAATCCTTGTGAATCCCTTACGGACATAGGAAATAAAGGCAAAGTGAACACAGTTAACGAAAAAGTAAACTATGGCCACAGAATAGTTTGAAGAAATTGAGAATTACTATGGACTTAGCTAGACATGAAAATAGCTGTGGAGTAGACTGCAAGATGCCATACACTGTACACTTTACATTGTCACGCTGAGTTAATGAAATTTTAAGAGTTAGTGGGTGTGAATGTAATGTATTATATTTGTAAAGCAATACTGTTCTTTCACTTTAACCTATGGAGACTTAACAATACTTTCATGTCATTAATAAAAGGGGCGCCTGATCTGAGGAAAATTGTATGTCTGGCGTGTAGCGTAATTCCTGTGACACCTGACTGCCCCAGGCTGTGATGTGATATTCCCCTGAAGCGGATGAAGCCCCTCCACAGCGAGGCGTGGGGAAGAGTTTTTTTTTTTTCTGGATAAATGCCATACGATACTTGACTCGTTTAACAGGGGCACCATAGTATGCTGCATATCTCCCTGATATGTGGGTGTATGGTTACCACCTGGCGTTGCAGAAAGGGTTACAGGGAACAATTAGGCTTGTTAAGCGATGCACTCACCTGAAGTGGGAAGAACAACAGACAGGAAGGATGAATGATAGAGGAAGAGGAGGATCGAGACACAATGAGGACTGAGATAGAAAATGAAAATAAGCAGCACTACATCAGGAGAGTGGGTGTTGGATGCCACCACTACTCGAAGCACGTTAGTCAAATAAAACGGGTGTCACTGTTTAAAACTGCTTATAATTTACATTCTATAACCTCTGCTTTCCTAGGGGGGTATACAAGTTGTCAATGCTGTTTGTGGACTTAGGCTTTTGAAAAACTTCTTGTACGTCGTTACACAGTTAAACAAAGATTCAGTAATTGTGTTACTAATCCTATTTTTCAGGAGGAAATTTTTTTTAGCCTAACCCTTTACGGCGTCCCTATAAAGTGGAAAACAAAGTTGCCCTGTAGTAAGACTAGCCTCAGTCTAGGCAATGTTAACCCCTTCAAACGCGTGACATTTTGTAGTTTAAATTAATCAATTATTTCTTAGTTTCATCTTTGTTTTGGCTGTAATTGTTTTATTTTCTCTTGTACCAGGCTTGCCGGCTTAATATAGAGGGGTTAATGAAGACTATATCTACGGCTGTATCTTAAAACTCCAGTCCGAGAAGTCTCTAAAAAAAATCTAAGGGACAGCGAGAATAATATGCATCATAAGATTGAAGGAGGTAAGCTTGATCGTTTTAATATTACTGGTGTTCTGGGTTTATTATCTGCCATACGAAGACTGCTTTTCGTAGCCAAAATATTGAGGAACAAAGAGGACGATTCGAACAGAGCTGGATGCTTAGAGGAAAACATAAATACCAGCGTGCGTGAGATGGCCAGATCTCTCAAAAATAGCGACGTGGAGGGGGAAACCGAGAATGGGGGAAGGAGGGAGGGGGGGAAATGGAGAGAGATGGAAGCCGAGGGAGAGGGAGCCTTCGTCCCCAGGTGCTGATGAGGAGCCTGCATGTGGTGGCACTACGCACTCATATTTTCCTGCACCTCGCCATGAGAAGGGCCTTGGTCGGACCCATGTGAGACGCTGTCTACCACACTGCGGTAACGAATATCTACACTTTGCATGTACTGTACTGTACTGTACCTATAGGTTGGTCCCGTAGAAGCAGTTTCTTACTGTGCAGTTACTGTGGTCAACGGGTCTGTTCAGCCCTATTGACCGGAGTTAAGCAACAACGGCACCAACCTGCTCTGTCTACCCATCCGACTGCCTGTCTCACCCTTTGAATCTCCTGTCCACCGCCAGTAGCCATCATGCATCTCAGACAGCAAAACCCTCATACACATTAATCATGCAGACATATCACTCGTATCTTCCGTATCTCCTGTTGCCATCATGCACTTCGGTAAACAGACCCTTCATGCACACCCTCCCCACGGCGAGGTGCAGGGAAATTTGCGGAAGTTTGGCTCGCGGATTGATGCAGCTGCTCCACCCAGGGTGCCCAGCGCCACCATGCATAGGCTTCTCATCAGCGCCAGGCAAAACATATCGAAATATAGTGTATGCAGGCAAGAAAGCAAGCTAGTAGGCTGGCCGGCTGACAGGTAGGCAGGTGGTGTTGAAAATAATATACAGTAAAAAGGAACAAAAAAGGCAATACAAAGTAAAACCTAAAAAAAAAAAAAAAAGGCAAGAAATGTACAATGAAAGAATGACAGAGGAGGAAATCTATGTACAATAGAATCAGCAAAATAAAAGTCAGACGAGACAGGAAAACAACACATAAGGCTGAAGATGGGAGTAAAATCAAGACCTTAAGCATGACAACTTGACGTGTTTGACCAGGTGAGGTTGACGGCGTTGAAAACTACGATTTTTCTTTGACCTACTCCCTTCTATTTTTCATATCTATTAATTCGCATTCATCCTTCCCGCATTCATTTCTTCATCTGTTATTCATCTTTCATTAATTCATTCGTTTCCCTTTCTTTGTCAGCCATTTTTCACTTCCATATGTCCTGATGAGACTGGCTTCCTCCCACGTGCTGTGACAAATCTTAGCAGTACTAGTAGTTGATATAACCCTAAATTCATCTGAAATGTGAACTCAGTGAACACCCGGCTAAAGTTGCCCTTCCCCTACAGTCCACCATCGCTCTTCTGGGGAATAGGATGGGAACTGAGGGACGTTTGTATGACCAGGCATCAGAGCCACGCGGCCATATCGAAGCCACCAAGCGAAGGTCCTCCTCTCCAGCACTTGTTATTGGTATGACTTGATTTACAGAAAGAACAGGAAGCAAACGCGTATTTTTTTTTTTTTTTTACGAAAGGCTGCAGGTGAGAGAGATATTCAGTCCCCTATTCTCTTTGTGTAAGGAGGCTCCCTAACACCTCTTCCATAGCGATTTATTTTCGAAACCACTCGATAATATCCCCAGGTTTCCTCCTTATGTCTTTTCAAAGTCGACAAAGATTGCATGAATTACACACAAGATTATTGTAACGGAGCAGAATCAGAAATAAATCGGTAAGGAAGAGGTGTTAGTAAGCTTCTTAACCTTACAACGATACCGCCTTCATCCTGCAGTCCACCAGGTTCCCGTTTTAGACGAACCTGGGACTTCAAAATGTACTTCTAATCCTCGTCTCCTTCTTGGCTTTTTAAAAATCTTAATTTACGACAGAGATAAGATCGTAAGTTTTTTTTTCAGCATCATCCTCCCTGTTTCTATGACCACCTCGCCTCCGTCTCTCCCTCATTACTCCACATGCTCCTAAACGTCATACTTCTTGTCCATAGTTTGAAATTGACAGCAGAGGTTAAAGATATATTTTCCCTTGCCTTTTTTGTTAACTGCTTTCCTTGACTGTCTTTCATTCGTCATTATTTCTTCATTATTTGCCTTTTATGTAATCAGTTTTTTTTCTCTCTCTCTTACATACACACACACATACACACACATACACACACACACACACACAGTATAAATTTCGAACCTCTGGCCTCACTAAGAAAAAAATATTGGGAAAAAAATCTGGTATATTCTCTATAGCAAGTAACATACATGGTCTCTCTCTCTCTCTCTCTCTCTCTCTCTCTCTCTCTCTCTCTCTCTCTCTCTCTATGGACTCCCCTCTCCTTGTCCTCCATGCTGAAATAAATAACTTGTTCGAAATTGTTTGGTCGGTACTCTGTTCGGATCAGGAGGCTCGCTAGCATAATATCTTCCTAGTTTATTTATATAGTTCAATAATATTTCCCTGTATGTTATATATGTCCCTAGTGATATAACTGAAGGGTATAAGAAGGCAGATAGATAGATAGATAGACAGTGTAAGGAGGGGGGATAGAATGAATCACCACGGGAAAGGTGCTTCATCCCTCGTGAGCTATAAATATCTGGGAACTGAGTGTATATTAATATTTCCATGTATGTTATAAACCATGTCCCTACTGATATATTGAAATACAAGGGAATTATAGCTGATAGGCAGGATAAATCGCCACGGGAGAGGTGCGTCGAATCAACCTAAGGCCTCGAAAATATGAACCACCAGGGAATTGAGCAGCGAGGGTTCACATGCCAACCCTGCCACGTCAGTCAGTCAGAAGCAGTGGCTGGGAGGGGACGCTGCCTGAATTTCACCCTATCCCTCTATCCTGACCTCTCTCCTTTCTGTTAACGGTAATGGTGTTAGTGGTATTCGTAGTGGTATTAGTAGTGGTATTCGTAGTGGTATTAAGTAATTTTTTTGCCGAATTCTACAAACCAAAGTTAATACAGTAAAGGCTGTGTAGCCAAAGCTCCCTGACAGATTTATTGCTACGTATATAATATGTAGTAGAGACAACCTTAGTATCCTACTTAACACTACTGGCACTTTAATAATTTACTTAACTGTAGAAATGAATGACAAGGACTTATAAATTCTGTACTTAGCCTAACCATTGTCTTAGATATATTAGTAAGAAGCAAGGTGTTACTGGTAGTGTTTCCCATATATCAGAGGACCAGCACATATAATACTAATCTGAAAAAGTTGTATGGAACCTTGGACACTGTGGATTTAAAGGATTTCCTACTGTGCCATAGTGGCTGTCGATAAATTTAAAGATTTGAATATTAACAGTAACCAAAAAAATACTTATAAACTGAATTTGTGAGAGTTACAATAAATCTGCCGTCGAATCAAATATTCCAATGAATAATATGCATTTAATTCTCTCTATATAAGTTTTAGCCCTCTAGGTACCGTATTTATTCCTTGTTAATTACAGCCTTGGGTGAACACTGAGGAATCGGAATGCTTCCTGTCCCCCCATGGCCAAGAGAGGTATCGGAGTGTTTCTGTCCCACCCTGACCAAGGATGTGATGGAAGGTGTAAGTCTGTCTCCGAAAAAGGTAATGTCCACAAACAAATCGCCTCCATGTCGCCCTGTCCCCTGCCATTTCACTGCCCTGCATCCAGCTCACACCCCCCTCTCATATACCTCTTCATTCCATCCCTCCATCTCATCCTTGGCCTCTCCCTCCCTCTCTCCTGTCCACCTCACTCACATCCTCTCCTCGTCAGTCTCTCTCTCCATCCTCTCTACGTGGTCAAACCACATCAGGGTGTTTCTCCTAACGCTAACACATCCACATCACAACGCTCCTTCACTTCCTCATTTGTCTCTCTCTCTCCATGTGACTCCACATGCTCCTCTCAGATAACTCATTTCCACAGCTCTCAATCTTGTTACTCCAACGAGGTCCAAGCTTCACTACCATACGTTAAAGTTGGTATCACAGTACTGCCATGTAGTAACTTTTTCACTTCCATGCTCACTTCCCTGTTTCTTATAAACGCTTTCAAGGAACAAGCAACCTTTCTTCCTTGTTGTAGTCTTTCAAGCAATTCAGTAAGAAGTTTGAAGCTTTTGGTAATACGGAAATAATCTTAATATAAGGTTAGGACCTCTAGGTTACGTATTTATTCCTTGTTATTACAGCCTTGGGTGAACACTGAGGAATGGGAGTGCTCCCGGTCCCCCCATGGCCAAGAGAGGTACCGGAGTGCTTCCTGTCCCACCCTGACCAAGGATGTGATGGAAGGTGTAAGTCTGTCTCCGAAAAAGGTAATGCCCGCAAACAAATCGTCTCCATGTCGCTCTCAGCTTGAGTATTGCTCACCCTTGTGGAATGGATGTGGAGAGGTTGCATTA
>JAGKTI010020400.1:0-16348 GCA_018397915.1 Birgus latro | reverse complement strand
AGAGAGAGAGAGAGAGAGAGAGAGAGAGAGAGAGAGGGAGAGTTCTTGATAAAGTGCTAAATAAATGGAAGTTAAAGGAAAGGAGAATGAAACGAGTGTGAGGATGAGGATGAATGTGCGAGTGAGTGCAGCAAAATACGAACGAGTGAGGGAGCAATAATGTTGGGTGAGACTGAGTAGATTGAGTGAGAGAGCGAGAATGTTAGTGTGAGAAGGTAAGAGTGAGTTAGGGAAAGAATCTGAGCGGGCGAGTGTGAATCTCTGAAACTGAGACAAGTTTGAGAGATGTGAAACTGAGTGAAAGAATGTGACTAGAGAGAGCGAGAGAGGACAAGTGAGAAAGGGAGAGTGCACTGGTAAGAGGAAGAGTGAATTATTGAGTGAGAACATGAGAGAGTGACTGAGTGAGAATGTTAGTCTGTGTGAGCTTTTTCTTTTTTTAATAATAGAACAGAGGAAGGAAAAACAAATGAATAAAAAAGAAATCCATACACTAGATTACTGGCGTCCTCTGTTCATAAAACATCTGTAACAGTTGGACCTGAACAGCTGTAGGTTGACGTTTGGGGGGAAACAACTGCAGAAAAGTGAGTTTCAGAGAGGTGCAGTTCGGAGAATAAAAGAATTCTGATTGGCAGATGTTCTATATAGCTGTGTGACATTCCAGTCATGAGCACTACCAGATGCCCGTGTAGTTCGAGGGAAGGCATCACTGAGCTCTATAATATAGAGTGGCAATCTTCGCGCGAGCTGCCATGGCCGCCATATTGAAACACCCACTCGTCGCCTTTACAATGGTAATGCAATTGGAACCACTGTTCTTAGCTTGCTGTTTCCGTTTTGCTGTTGCTTACATAAGCTAAGCAGTGGGCCATGGCACTATTTTTTTCGAATTCACTGGCTGATTTCAAAAGGCGTGAGCGTCGGTGGTGTAGATAAACAACATCAGCGCCGCCCTGGGCCCCTGGCGGCTGTTACACAAACTACGAGGTGCTACCCCTGAGAAAGCCACTCCATACTATAGAGCTCAGTGGAAGGCATAGAGAGGTATCATAATGGACGCAACTTCGTCTGAGCATTTGCCATAAAAATGTAAAATAATGCAAGGGAGGCACCATTCCTTCTTACTTGTAGGGGAGGTAGTTTATTTATAATAGCAGGGTTATTAATAATTCCAACAGCTTTGTTCTGAATTTTGTCTAGCAGTTTTAGTGCAACCTCTCCATATCCATTCCACAAGGGTGAGCAATATTCAAGCTGAGAGCGCACATGAAATGAATTATAGCTAACTGTTCATTAGTGGAAAAGTTACGGACTTTGTACAATACAATAATCCAAAGGCGGTTTTAGCAAGTGATCTGACATGAGGGGTCGAACTGAGGGCATTGTTAAGTGAGACAGAATTTCAATACTTTTGGAGATAGGAATATTAGCAGAATTGAAGGTCATATAGGAATCTGGCAATATATGTCTATTATAGTCGCGGCGCACGACTCTGAGGTTATCATTATTGTGCCCTGGCAACCTACCCGTCAACATTGCTTCCGATTTCGTGTATGAGACGTTTGTGATTCGTGTATAATATGTTCGTGTATAATAATATTATTCGTGTATAATATGATACGAAATCGGAACCACTTTTGACTGGTAGGTTGCCATGGTACGATAATGACAACCTCAGAGTGTGCGGCGGGACTAATTGTATGTACAGTATTTGGCTTTACATTGAGTGACAAGCCAAATGGTTTCGTAAGCCAAGAAACCATTTACAACGCTGCGTGGTAACCATATAACCAAACCATACGTGCTCCCTACGTGTCAACAAGTGGGTAGGTGCCCTCCCTCTAAAACAAATATTCAAAGTTAAATGGCCATCCCTTACGGGATCATTGCGTCTGGCAATAGATAGATAGATAGATGGTTTTACTAGCATTAAATGAGACAAGTTTGTTTTGTTCCCATTCATTGATCGTAGATAAATCTTTATTTACGGAGATGAAAGTGAAACAGTAAATAAATGAGTGAGGGTGGAAGTATTACGCTAACCAGTAGGCTACTTAGGTAAATAAAAGAAATGGTTGAGATATGTGGTAGCCTACTCAGCATACAGCGAATTATAGCTTAAACATTATTATAGATTAGTTAGCTCCTCCTCCCACCCTTGAAATTTTTGTCCCCTTCCCCAGTTAAAGAATTGGTAACTTTAATACACTAACTAAGATCAACCATGGAGAAGGGAGATGAGAGAGAGAGGGTTGTGGCGTGAGAATTAGGGAAGATACTCTTAGGGAGCTCTCTCTCTCTCTCTCTCTCTCTCTCTCTCTCTCTCTCTCTCTCAACTACATCTGTCTATCTAGTGCCAGACGCCTCAGTCCCGTAAGGGGTGGCCACAAACAAATCGCCTCCATGTCGCTCTCCCCCGCCATTTCACTGCCCTGCTCCCAGCTCACACACCCCTCTCTCATATTGATATACCTCTCCACTCTATCCCTCCATCTCATCCTTGGTCTCCCTCTCCCTCTTCCCCCCTCCATCTCACTCACATACACTCTCCTCGTCAGTCTCTCACTCTCCATCCTCTCCACGTGGCCAAACCACCTTAATTTTTTCATATACATTAGTACAGTAATTTGCAATTTGACCATTTTATTTCTCCTTTTATTTTTTTTTACTCGTAATGTTTTGCATCAAACTTTACTCTGTTGTTATTGGTGGAATCGTTAGACCGTAAGTTCAGCATTCTCAGAAAATACGTTGTGTACTGGTGTTGTACAGTACAGCTGTGTGACCGTCGTATATTTTATATTCATTGTTTCTTCACCTTCAGAGAACTAAGTGACAGTGTAGTGCTGAATATAACCTGTGAATTACACTTTCAGAAACATGTTAGTCGAGCATAAAGCTCCGCAAGGTATCCCAATTTATCACACTATAATAATTATCTAATCGATGGAACATGTAAACTGAAAATATTACTGGTACTGTATCAGTGCGTGATTTAAAAGCCTCATAACAAATACATGTTGGCGGTAAATTATTATTAGGTGAAAACTGGTTGCTTCAAAAATATTAAAGTAAAAAGCCGTTAGAAATCTGTAATAACCTGTTGTAGATTTGTCTTCTGTCGCATTTTGACTACTTGAAGTAATGGATCGTAGAGTGAAGAGGGAAAGCAAGGCACGCACAGTGTCTTTCAGTGAGGATTTACAGGTACAGTAGAACTTTAATATTTGTATGTCTTATTTCATAGTTCCATGATTTGTTCGGGATGAATGAATTATGTACACGCACTTACACATCTGAATGCGGGTACATTTCATCAGATATTTTAGGCGACAGGTACGATTCGCTGTTTTCAGATGTTTCCACAAACATATCATTTAACGTAGACCACTTGCAATGCAATTTGGCGATACTTTATTTTATATATATTAGACCTATCATGTTTACACATTTACAGTATCTAACTGCACAGGTAGCTCAGCCATCAGAGAAGGTGTAATAGTAGCATGCCTGAAGTCGACATCCTTTCCCCATGCATATGACTCCTTTGAATGTACTGCAATGCGAGTAAAGTGGCTGGGGAATGACTGGGAGAAGGAGAGAGATGAGAAGGGAAGAAGAGATCAGTAGGAAGCAATGAAAACAGTCAGATTGGGGAAAGACCCTGGAATTGATGAAGTGTGTGGTGAAATGTTGAAGCACTGGGAAGAGATAGTAGTAGAATAGGTGTGGAATATGTGCAGATTAGTGTGGGAGGAAGGTAGAGAACTGGAAGTCAGGTATAATTATTTCCCTGTACAAAGGAAATGGGGAAAAGAAGTGTGTGGTAATCATAGGGGCATTTGTCTTCTTATGGTAGGATATTTATTGTCAGCGTTGAGAAACAGGTGGAATTAGTAGGTGAAGACCAGGGAGGTCTCAAGAAAGGAAGAGGTTGTTTAGATCAGCAGTTCATTCCAAGGTGTTTAGTGGAAAAGTTTCTAGAGAATGGAAAGAAGTAATATGCTGCCTTCATGGATTTGGAGAAAGCATATGACGAAGTGGATAGGCAAGGAATGTGGAAAATAATAAAAATGTTTGGAGTAAATGGGAAGCTGTTGAATGCTGTGAAGAGTATGTGTGAGGATGCTAGAGCTGCGGTGCTTGTGATGATGAATTGAGTTAATTTTTCTATCTAAATGTTGAAACAGGGATGTGTCATGTCTCCATGGTTGTTCAGTTTGTTTATGGATGGAGTTTTAAAAGAGATACAAGGTGGGACAGAGGATGCTCAAGTGACCCTAATGAGAGAGGACAGCATTTGGAAACTTCCTGTTCTGTTGTTTATGGATGATACTGTATTGTTAAGCGAAGATGAAGTGGAACTGCAAGGCTTGGGAGAGTATGTAAGAAATGGAATCTAAAAGTGAATGTAGGGAAGTGTAAAGACAGGAGAAATGAAGTCACTAAATGCATAATGAGGCTGGATGGTGAGGAAATGGGAAATGTGAGTGCATTTAAATACTTGGGTAGTGTGATGAGTAAGAATGGAAGTTTAGAGTAAGAAGTGCTTGAAAGGGTACAGCAGGGAAGGTAGGTTGCTGGTTCATTGAAAGCAGTGATAAGAAATAGGGAGGTGAGCATGGAAGTGAAAAAGTCACTGCATGAGAGTTTTTAAATATCCACTCTAATGTATGGAAGTGAAGCTTGGACCTTGTTGGAAGGACACAAGTCAAGAGTGAGATCAATGGAAATTAGTTACTTAAGAGGAGCATGTGGAATTACATGGAGAGACAGACTGACAAATGAGGAAATGGAGGAGCATCGTGGCATGGATGTGGATGTGACAGAATGCATTAGAAGAAATATATTTGGGTGGTTTGACTATGTGGAGTGGATGGAGAGTGAGAGACTAATAAGGAGAGTGTTTGTGAGTAAGGTGGAGGGGGGGGGGGAGAGGGAAGGGGAGGCGGAGGGGGAGATGGGGGGAGGGGGGGGGGTGGAGAGGTATATGAAGGAGGGGGGGTGGGTTGGGGGGAGGGCATCGAAATGGCAGGGGACAGGGCGACATGGAGGCAGTTTGTTTGTGGCCACCCCTTATGGGATTAGGGCATCTGACTATAGATAGAGAGAAAGACAACTCTTTTTGCATATTGGGATTCTGTACACATGGAACCTACTCATACAGAAGTCTGATTATTAGAGTAGTTTGGAAGGGGAGGTGGTATGAGCAAAGAATATTCATGTGTTTAAAACAGATTGGACGAAAGTCGATGTGGAAACAGGACAAAAGGAGTGTAGCTCATATTCTGTGTACAGTTGTACAACTAGGTAAACACACACACACATGGAGAGAGAGGGAGGGGTAATTTCTCTCTCCTTGTTTTAATAAGCATGGTCCTTCTTCAGAGTGAGTATGAAGGTCAAGTTGGAGCAACACAGTATGAAGATGACGATGATGCAGCATCCTTTACGTCTCTGCCTGCCGAATTGCCTCCTCCTCCTGATGGTGGCTGGGGCTGGGTCATTGTTGTCGTGTCCTTCCTTTGTAATGCCATTGTGGATGGGGTGGCGTATTCCTTCAGCCCCTTTCTTGGTGTCATCTCAGAGGAGTTTGATGCTCCCAAGGGAAAGGTGGCGTGGATACCTTCCCTGTTGGCTGGTGTTTACCTCAGTGCTGGTAAGTAGTGCTTTTATTTGAACTATGGTAATTTTCAAATATTAAACAATACAGTGTTTATGAGTTTTTTCTGTTGAATGGGTTATATAATACTGTACAGTACTACAGTACGCATTCACTTTAATTCTGCAGAGTGGCCTCACAAACCCTGCCTGAAATTTGGTGCATATGGTTAGTGTACTTGTTAAATATTTTTCTTCAGGTTTATTTACATAGGTATGAACATAACTAGTATCCATATAGAAGTAACATGCAAAAGCAGTAATATGTTCTTTTAATCCCTTCAGTAGTTGTGACAATTTTCATTTATTCTTGCTTTCTCAAGACTTCTCTTCAACTTTGGAGGAACTTGCTAAAGTGGAGAGATTGGCTAACATGATTTACCCCTTCCCTACAAGAGTCTACCCAAAGCTGAATGACATTGTCTGGAGGTTTAAGGGCAAAAATAAATCAATAAAACATATCACTGGATTGAAGGGATTAATTTCTTGGCAGTGTGGATAATTTTGTAAGAAATGAGCATCATAAGTGTGTCCTCAGTCTCACAGCTCCATTATAAAATGTGGTGAATATGTTGAGGCATATTCGAGTTATGTGAACACTTTACCACATTAGGATGAACTGAGTACAAATATTGGTACTATGGATATTACTGATGTTATAGGGAGGTGGTATGTTGGGGTTGTGTAACCCTGGTCTGTCTAGCCAGGCAGACCCATCAGTGGTAGGCAAGCCCTTTGCAGTAAACCAATGTCCCCTTGCAGTACATTGTGCCTTGCCATAGTGAGGCTTGGGGAAGAGTGTGAAAGTTTGGTTCCTGGATGAATGCCACATCAGCATCTCTCTACCCAGTTTACAGGGGCAAAACAGAAGGCTCCATTTCACCCCTCATTTTGTTATATGGTTACTACCCAGTGTTGTAAATGGTTTCCTGGAACTCACTTCCCATTGGTTTCTCCATATTTCCCTCCCCCTCTTATGGGAAGGAAGAAGGGATATCTTGGTAGTGCCTGTCAGAGCTGAAGAATTAGAGGCCCAAGAAAAGGAACAGAAAGTAAAGCTCAGTAAGAAAATAGCACAGGATATGACTGAGTTTGCGGCAGGGTGTACCAGTCTCCATGTTGACAGTAGCACTGGCCTGATTTGCTTCAGCCAGGATTCTCACATCATTCAGTCTTGCTACATTTGTGTACAAGCAGTAGAGTGTTGCCTGTGGCTGTCTGGGTGTGTTTTTTTTATTTTTTTATTTTTTTATTATGCAGTCAAGTTCAAAGCATCCCAAAGGCTGTTAGTGGGAGCAAAAGAGGCCAGATCAAAGGTATGGGAACAGAAACTAAAGGAGCATACACACAGATGAACTATCTGGATTGGTTTACCAGCAAGATTGGTGAAGCAGCCTTAAGTCTAAGGAACCCTAGCCAGAAGTAGTCCCAGTTTCATACCCAAGCATAGATTGGTTTCACCCAAGTGCTCTGAGAAAACTTTGGAAATTCTTGTATCATCCAGAAAGAAGAAGGGAGCTCGGCATCCTGAAAGGATGGGTTTGGTCAAAATTGTAAGGTTTATACCCGTCAGGTGATACCAGTGAAAAGAACAGTCCCCAAATAGATTAGGTTCCATACAAGGAAGTACTTTGAAGAGAGTTCTGTAGGCAGAAGGCCTGCTGAATTTGCAGAGCTCCTATCATTTTGCTGGTTGGAGGCATAAAGCATAGTTATGACACCTTTCAGGGTTGAAGCATCCTATGTTGTTGCAGAAGGAGTGTTGGTTACAGAATTGGTACTCACATGCCTCAAATGATATCCCACACCCCACTTCCTGGTGCCTGACCCTGATGGCTGGTGGCATTTGGGTGGAGGCAGTTGAGGATCCAGAAGTACTTCACTCATACTATAGGTGCTGTACATAGAACCTGTTAGAACCAGATTATGTCCTCAATATCCCCTAACTAGGGGGAACTGATACTTCCAGAGTGGCAGTCAAATAGGGTCTTGGCAAATGTAATCCAGCAACAGGGAACCTGTAAGATGGGGTTGCGACTCATCATGTCATGCATGTCCCTACAGGATGCCACCTCAGAGTCTGACTAAAGGACCTCTGTCCTAGATGAGGCACCAGTTGGGAGTTGGGGAGGGTCACATCAGATGCAGTTAGGGACCAACATCATGCAGGCCAAGACTGGAATACCATCAGGCTAGGTAGAAATCAGCAGAACGGGATTGACTCAGAGATCAGCAGCAAGATTTTGATACACATTGGAGATGGATGCATTGATGGCGAGCATCACTGAAAGGATAGCAGAAGGCAGGCCAAGACCCTGAGACAATTGGTATCCATCATCCTTCCAGTCAGAAAAATATAAAGATGAAAAGGAACAAGAGGCAGGGGAAAAAAAAAAAAAGTATGTAAAATGAGATAGAACAAGGAAAGGAAGCAGAGAACAAATAAAATGGTGAAAGGGGAAAGGGGAAAGCTCCCAAAAGCAGTAAACACAGGGCACAGAATACTGCAGCTGGAGAAATGGATGAGCCTGACTAAACTGGGAGAGAATGAATAAAAACAAAAGGCAGAAAATGTTTTAAAATGGAAGAAAGAAGAGGAACCAACAAAATCACCCCACATGTCCAAAGCTGTAGGACCAAAATATGAGAAAAAATGAAGTGAACAGAGGGAAACAAAAAAAAAAAAAACAGCAGAAAAGAGATGGAAGGAAGGAAGAGTGCATTCTCCAGAAAACTTGATCAGAACAAGGTATCACACACACACACACACTATATTGAAGAAAAAAGAAAAAATAGTGAGAGAAACAGTAGAAAGGAACAGATGTGTCATACTATTTGGAAACAGGGAGGAGGAAGAAAAAGTTAGGTCTGTGAGACTCAAGAGAGACTTGAATCAGGTGAGGAAAATATTGGGCAAGATTGATCCCAAAGGAAACAAGTGGGAAAAAGAAATTGAGGAAGTAAGGAGAATAGGGCCATATAAGAAAGGGGAAGCAAGACCAATTAGAGTTAAGATGTAATCAGAAGGTGTAGTAAATGATATACTTAAGGTGACCTGAAAACTAAGTAAAGAGGCTGGGATGGAAAATATTATAATAAGAAAAGATCTGAATGAAGAAGAAAGAGAAATTTTAAAATCTTTGAAGGACCAAGTAAAGGAAAAAAATGACAGGAGGACAGAGGAAGAACGTAAAACTTTTTTTTGAATGTGAAAGTAAGGAAGTGGTATGTGAGGAACTAGATGTGAAGGAAACAAGGGGGATGGATATGAATATGAAAAGAGAAGAACAAGTAAAGATAAAAATCTGAGTATCATGTACAGTAATGTAGATGGGTTAATATCTAAGAAAGGGGAAATTGGAGACTATAAACCTGAAATTGTTTGCTTGGTAGAGACTAAATTGCCCCGAGATGTTGATACAAAATTGTTTGGATTGAACAATTATAACATTTGGAGGAAGGACAGAGAAGGTAAGTTTGGGGGAGGTATAATGATATTAACCCATAAAGACGTAAGAGCAAAGAATATAGAAATTGAAAATACCATGGCTGAACTTTTTGGAGCTGCAATAGAGGACAGTTATGAAGAAAAAATAGATGTACTGTAATAGTATTTTACATGCTGCCCAAAACTGGGGCATGGACGAAGGAAGATTGCGAACAGTTAATAAGAGAATCCATTATTATGTTAACTGAACGAAGAAATAGAATAATAATAATGGGAGATTTTAACTGTAGCGAAGTTGATTGGGAAAATATTGATTCTGGGGACAATGAGGAATCATAGGAAAATAAATTAATGGAATTGGTGATGGAAAACATGTTGACTCAATTGATCAAAGAAAATACAAGAATTAGGGGTGACGACGAACCATCGAAACTCGACCTAGTATTCACAAAGGACCCAAATGGTGTGAGGAACATAACCTACCAATGCCTCTTTGGTAAAAGTGATCATCTGGTAATTGAGATGGACGTGGTAGGAGTAAGGGAAGGAGAAAGAGATGAAAAACACAGAGAAAATCGATACAATTATGGGAATGCAAACTTTGCTTCCCTGAGGAACTTTTTCCAAAATGTAGACTGGAGTAAAATGAATACGATCACAAATGTTGATGAGAAATGAGTTTTTGACAGAAGTATATAAAATAGGAGTTACTAAGTATGTCCCAAAATTTTCTGCAGCTATGGAAAGGAAGAAAGAATGGTTTAACAACAGATGTAGGATGGCACAAGAGGCAAGAAAAAAAGCATCGAATAAAGTGAGAAGAAGGTAAAGTGAAAGGGCTTGGGAGGAGTACGAGCAGGTAAAAAATGAACGTGTAAGGGTACGGAGAGAAGAGGAAGGGAAATACGAAAAAGATATTGTATCTAACTGTAAAAAAGAGCCAAAACTATTTTATAGATTTATTAATAGCAAAACAAAAGTTAAGAACAGTATAATACGACTGAGGGATGGAGATGAAACATACATAAGAGAGGAAGACTTGTGTGAAATAATGAACAACAAACTGCAGCCAGTTTATGTTTTTCGTTTCGTTTCGTTTTTGAAGGCTCCAACATGCTTGCATGCATCACCCTTGGTCACCTAATGGCGGCTCTTCATGCTGTTCGATCTTTGGCAGCCTCCCTGTTCAATCCCTTAACCCTGAGGTCACACTTAATGACCTCGTCCCATGTCTTTCTCGGTCTGCCCCTCCCAACCCCTCCCCCAGTATTAACACTTCTCACCCTCTGCACCCAGTTATCTTCCCCCATCCTCTCCACATGTCCAAACCACCTCTGCCTACCCCTCCTCATCACAACACCAATACACTCCAGTCCCATCCTACCTCTCAACTCTTCCATCGTAAACCCAGCCTCCCCAGGCCTTGCACTCAGGGACGCACTGCACATCCACCTAACCATTGTCATTTCTGTACGTTTAAGCCTGCAAATATCCTCTTCCTTTACTGCCCAGGTCTTACTACCATACAGCATCACACTCCCAACACATTCTGCATACAAGGACCCCTTAGCACGTAAGGAGAGTCCTCTCAATGTCAGGAGAGGCAACAGCTGCCTGAACTTCTTCCAACCACTTCTCACCCTAGCAACCGAGCTAGCTCCAGCCCCACCTCCGGCACATAACATGTCTCCCAAATAACAAAACTCTACCACACACTCAAGAGACTTACCAGCAAGTTCAATCCTTTCATGCCTAACAATCTCCACCTGCTTTCCCTGACATGCTGCACACATAAAATCAGCATTATCTCGCAGTCTACCTCTAATACCAACTACATCTCTTGTGCACCCATTTATCACAAACACTACATAAGATGAAATTGCTTCCCACACCTTTGTTGCAGACTGCACATGGCCACTCTCCCACTCCTCTGATTGTATCGCCACCAACCCCAGATATCATCACCTTTGTTATATCTGCATTTACCCTTAAGCCCTTGTGCCTCATTCCATCTCTCCATTTCTTAAATCTTTCCTCCGCCTCCTTTTCATTCTCTGCGATCAACACCAGATCATCAGCATACAACATCTCCCACAGGAGTCCACCTCTGAAGTCACGTGAGAGGGCTTCAAGTACCATGATGAACAACATGGGACTCAAAACTGATCCCTGATGCACACCAACATTCACGGAAAACTCATCACTCAAAGCTCCATTCACTCTTACCTGGGTGCGAGCACCCACGTACATGGCCATAACCACCCTAACCAGCCACTCTTCCAACCCTAGCTTTCTCATTGCCCTCTTCACCACCTCTCTATGGACTTTGTCAAAGACCTTTTCCAAATCAACAAAAACCAAATACAATTCCCTTTTCTTTACAACATATTTTTCCTGCAGCTGTCGAACAATGAATATGGCATCAGTGGTCCCCCTGCCTGGCATAAACCCAAACTGCATCTCATCGATATTCACTCTTTCTCTAATCATACCTTCTAGAACTCTCTCCATTACTTTCATTATCTGATCTAAGAGCTTTATACCCCTGTAATTTATGTATTGGAAGACGAATTTAGGGAGCCTGAAATGGAACCCAGGCTGATGGGAATGGCTGAAATTACAGTTGGCATGAATGATGTGGTACAGCTGATGAAGGATTTGGATGTGAGAAAAGCATTGGGACCAGATGGTGTGGCTGGATGGATCCTGAAGGAATGTGCCGACCAGTTAGTGTGGCCAATTTATGTCATCATCAAGACCTCGCTTGAAAATGGACAGTTACCTAAAGATTGGAAAAGAGCAAGTATTGTGCCAGTCTTCAAGAGAGGAGATATTGAGGATCCACTTAATTAAGACCTGTGTCACTTACTAGTATTGTTTGTAAAATCTGTGAGAAAATTATTAGAAAAAGATGGATAAAGTATTTAGAAGAAAATGAAGTGATAACACTAAGACAGTTTGGTTTTAGGGAAGGAAGATCATGTGTTACTAACCTTTTAAGTTTCTCCAGTAGGGTAATAGATGTCATACAGGAGAGAGAGGGATGGCTGGACTGTGTCTATCTGGTTCTTAAGAAAGCATTTGACAGGGTGCCCTATGGGAGGCTACTGTGGAAGTTGAAGACCTTTGGAGAGGTGCATGGGAAACTATTAAAGTGGATGGGAGATTATTTGAAGGCAGATGAGAACAGTTATAAGAGACAAGGTTTCACAGTGGAGAAATGTGACTAGTGGAGTACCCCAGGGCTTTGTCCTGGCCCCTATAATGTTTCTGATATATGTAAATGATTTGCCAGAGGGTTTGAATAGTTACATGAGTATGTTTGCAGATGATGCTAAAATTATGAAACATATTAAATGTATTGATAGTTGTAAAGAACTGCAAGAGGACTTGGACAAACTCCACAGCTGGAGCCAGACTTTGAAAATGGGACAAACTCCACAGCTGGAGCCAGACTTTGAAAATGGGACAAACTCCACAGCTGGAGCCAGACTTTGAAAATAGGACAAACTCCATAGCTGGAGCCAGACTTGGAAAATGGATTTTAATGCCAAGAAGTGTCATGTATTAGAAATGAGAATAAGTGAAAGAAGACTGCATGGGACATAAAACGGGCAATGAGATAATTAGTAAAAGAAAGGATGAAAAAAACTTGGTAGAGATTATTCGGGATGACTTGTCACCAGAAAAGCATATAAACAAATTCATTGGGGGAGCTTATAGATTATTGACTAACATGAGAGTGGCTTTTAATTATATGGATGAGGAAATGTTGAGGGAGTTGATAGTGACCATGATAAGACCAAGACTAGAGTATGCGGCTGTGGTATGGTCACCTCATTTGAAGAAGCATTTTGATAAACTAGAGAGGGTTCAACGGATGGCAATGAGGATGATACAGTGTTTAAGGGAATTCACCTATGAGGAGAGATTGGAGAAACTGAAGTTACCAACACTGCACGAGAGAAGGGAAAGAGGTAACTTGATCACGATATTTAGAAATGTAAGAGAATTGGAAAGGGTGGATAGAGAGGATCTTTTTGTGTTGGATGATGGAAGAACAAGAGGTCATGGAATCAAGTTGAGGAAAAGTAGATGTCTTAATGATCTCAAAAGGTTCAGTTTCCCGAACAGAAGCATAAGTATTTGGAATGACTTAGACGAAGAGGTGGTGTATGCGAAAAACATTCATGTATTTAAAACTAGTTTAGATGAATGTAGATATGGAGACAGGACAACACGAGCTTAGCTCAATTCCTGTATACTACAAATAGGTAAATACAAATAGGTAAATACAAATAGGTAAATACACACACACACACACACAAAGCCTTTAGTAAGGATGAAACACTAAGCAGGAACTAGGAGAGACTTCGCAAGGAAAGTGCAAACATCTTGTGCATCAGGCTCATCACTACCTGTCAACAGTTTAGAGTACAGTACTGTGTTGATTAAGTACTAGACAAGCCTAACCTAAGGCTGGCAAAAATACATGAGCCACTTGGAGTGTGCTGTCTGCTGAATGGTTAATGTGGTTAGTGTTGTCTCCTGCCAAGTATTTCCTGGAGCTGCATGTCAGTCCTTCCCATATTGGGACAGAAGGGCTGCTATTAGTTTCCTCATGTTAATATGCTGTGCTGCTTCTCTAGTGGTCCATGTTCCAGCTTTTTCATGGCCCAGGAATGTAGCTCAATCCCTTGCCCAAGGTGTTGGTGCTGACTGTTATGCTGGATGGTACTGAAGCATTCAGATCATGGTTGTATATTCATCTACCAAGGAACTAGACCAAGAAGTTTGTCTGGAAATGTTCTGTGGTAGTTATGTGGCATGTAGAAAACTATGTTGCCATCTAGAATCAGCCATTTGTGATGTACTGTACTGCAGTTTGCATATTTGCAGGACATCTGTGGCAAAATTGAAAATACCTTTTAGGGCTTGCCAATGATATCAGTTGTTAGTGGGAGGAGACAGTGACCTCTTCTGTTATGGTACAGTATCAGCTTTTGTTACTGATTGTTTGACTGATGTTGCCCATGTGTCCCTTAAGTGGCTCAGCCATAGTATGGTCTGGGTTGTATGTAAAGTAGGTGTGGTTTTGCATGATCTCTTGATAGGCTTTTGGATATTGCAATTGGAAGTGTGCATGCTAATATGTTTTGGCTATCATGTCATTGATTTAGACAGTGATCATCTGGTCTAAGTAGACTAAAGTACTACTTCCAGTTGAGTGGGTTGTTTTGTTTTGTTTTGTTTTTGAAGGCTCCAGCGTGCATGCATGTGTCGGCCTTGGTCACCTAATGGCGGCTCTCCATGCTGCTCAATTTATGGTAGCCTCCCTGTTCAATCCCTTAACCCTGAGGTCACACTTAACCTCTTCATTGCCAAAATCGATTAGGTTTATGCTTGTAAACCTAGAAAAAGTTCTGGCGAGGAACCGAATAATTGTAAGGTTTACGGTGGTAAACCTGATAAGCATAGGGAGGTGTAGGAGGGTAGGAGTGTTGGTTTGGGGGTTACTGGAGAGACTTGGGTTGTAAGAACTGGCAACTTGACTCTGGCGTCATTCTCCTTGTCATGGCCATGCCATGGCCATATCAGAGTCCATGCCAGGCCATGATTGACATCATTTGGGTATTTTGGATATGATTTATTATTTCTAATGTTTTGGGCATATATATAGACCTATATGGTATGATATAAACAGAAAAAAATAGTTGCACTAGGCATATCAGCACGTGGTTACCATGACAACCACCCTCTTAGGCCCCACAACCAACCAGCAGCCAGGTCTCACCCGCAACCCCTCAGTTTCCCCCAAGCTGCATGCTGTGTCTGTGTGTGTTTTTTTTTTTTGGCTGTTTTTGCGTGATCATGGCGTCATCTGATACTGATGAATTTGATACAAAGCTTGCTAGTGAGTTAGATGAGTCTGACGACAATGAAACTCAATCAGACATATCAGTGAGTGAGTCAGACGATGATTATATACCAGAAAACGATAGTGATAGTGAGAGTACAAGTGATGAAAGCGAGATAGATAATTGCTCAAATCCCAGCCCTGTAGGCTCGCCATTGTTGCAGAGTCCCTCAGGACCTGCCTTCACCCTCTTGTCGGATCCGTTTGCAGATCAAAGGCCACCTCCACTACCGACACTTCACCTGGACTTTCCCAACGTACATCCTGCAGTGTATCAACGCCACGAGGAGCAACATATTAGTACTGTATATACCTTTTTATGTCTGTAAAGTCTATATTTATAGGAACAATGAAAGTTTAGTAAAGTATATATATCCCTACACGTATACTACTACAGGAAATGTATTTCAAATCATGCACAGTGTATCTCGTGGTCAACATGTACTTGAGAATATAAAAGTAATATAAAATGAAAAACAGCGCACTTATGATAAATGATAACCCCCCACGCACACGCATGAACTTCCTGGAATTCGGTTTGACGGAGGGAGAGAGGGGCGGCTGGGGGTGGGGGGCGCGGTAATGAAGGGGTTAATGACCTCGTCCCATGTCGTTCTCAGTCTACCCCTAACAACCCCTCCCCCAATATTAAAACTTCTCACCCTCTGCACCCAATTATCATCCCCCATCCTCTCCACATGTCCAAACCACCTCAGCCTGCCTCTCCTCATCACAGCACCAATACACTCCAGTCCCATCCTACCTCTCAACTCTTCCATCATAAACTCAGCCCCCCCAGGCTTTGCATGCAGGGATGCACTGCACATCCACCTAATCATTGTCATTTCTGTATGTTTAACCCTTAAACCGTGGGGTTGTCGGAGGCGCGTTGTGCCCATCTCGCGGGGCAGATCCACTTTCCGACTGACTTTTTAAAAATATTTGCCAAAAATCAGTTATTAGTCCTAGAATATTATAATTACATATGCATATGGCACATACCTTCAGCTTTCTCCTAGGTTGTTTTTTTTAGCACTCGTCAACTACCCTAGGACTGGTGGAGACTTTGGGTAACTAAGTCTCCACTTTACACTTCCCGTAATATGAATGCCACTGCCAGATATTAACACTAGAAACACTATTCAATGATTTCCAAGTAGTTTGGAATCCATACTCTACTCCAAAAAAAACACTGTGAAAGCAATGTAAAATATGAGCGCGTATGAACTTCCCACTCGTGCTAATTCGCCGCTCGTATTGTAATTTCTTATTCATATACACTATCTATCTATCTATTGCCAGACGCCTCAATCCCGAAC
>JAGKTI010020399.1:0-16348 GCA_018397915.1 Birgus latro | reverse complement strand
GTGAGATGAGGAGAGTGGTGGCTGAACAGGGAGCCGTAGATAGAGGCGTTAATAAACAGTACAAATCCCTTAAGAACAACCTCTTGAGAGTTACCGATGCAATATGCGGTTGGACAAGAGGCCCACCAAGACATAAAGTAACTTGGTGGTGGGATGAGGGTGTAGAAGCTGCAGTTAAGGAGAAAAGAAGGCTTTTCCGGGAATGGAAGAAGGGTGGTAACAGGGAGGAGTACTTGGCTGCCAAGCGCAGGGCTAGAATAGAGGTATACAGGGCGAAGTCTGAGTCACAGAGACTTTTACTTGATAATCTAAATCATGGGGAAAGGAAAAATACGATTTTTAGGGTGGCAAATCAGGTGAGGAGGGATAATCGGGACATTGTAAGTGAGCAGTGTGTGAAGAATGATGAAGGAAGGGTAGTGGTGAACAGTAGGGATATTGAAGATGCATGGAGAGAGCATTATAGCCGGTTGTTGAGTGAGGAGTTTGATTGGGATAGGGAAGGTTTGGAGCCAGCAGATTCAGTGTTTGGCCCTTGGCCTTTGATTGGCGCTGCTACTGTGAGTGAGGCAATAGGCAGGATGCGGGTGGGGAAGGGGGCAGGTGTGTCTGGGTTGACTGCTGAAATGTTGAAGGCCTCAGGAGATACTGGAGTGAAGTTAGTCACTGACCTGATAAATATGATTATATATGAGTGTGTTGTCCCAGATGACTGGCTGAAGAATGTAATTGTAAATGTGTACAAAGGGAAGGGTGATGCCCTGGAAAGGGGATATTACAGAGGTATAAAGCTCTTAGATCAGATAATGAAAGTAATGGAGAGAGTTCTGGAAGGTATGATTAGAGGACGGGTGAATATTGATGAGATGTAGTATGGATTTATGCCAGGCAGGGGGACCACTGATGCCATATTCATTGTTCGACAGCTTCAGGAAAAATATATTTGAAAGAAAAGAGAATTCTATTTTGTTTTTGTTGATCTGGAAAAGGCCTTTGACAGAGTCCCTAGAGAGATGGTGAAGTGGGCGATGAGAAAGCTAGGGTTGGAAGAATGGCTGGTTAGGGTGGTTATGGCCATGTACGTGGGTCCTCGCACCCTGGTAAGAGTGAATGCAGTTTTGAGTGATGAGTTTTCAGTGAATGTTGGTGTGCATCAGGGGTCAGTTTTGAGTCCCTTGTTGTTTATCATAGTACTTGAACCCTCTCATGTGACTTCAGATATGGACTCCCGTGGGAGATGTTGTATGCTGATGATTTGGTGTTGATTGCAGAGAATGAAAAGGAGGCGGAGGAAAGATTTAAGAAATGGAGAGATGGTATGGGGCACAAGGGCTTAAGGGTAAATGCAGATAAAACAAAAGTGATGATATCTAGGGTTGGTGGCGGTACAATCAGAGGAGAGGGAGAGTGGCCATGTGCAGTTTGCCACAAAGGTGTGGGAAGTAATTCCATCTTGTGCAGTGTTTGTGATAGATGGGTGCACAAGAGATGTTGTGGTATTAGAGGTAGACTGCAAGATAATGCTGATTTTTTGTGTGCGGCATGTCGGGGAGAGCAGGTGGAGATTGTTAGGCATGAAAGGATTGAACTTGCTGGTGAGTCTTTTGAGTGTGTGGAAGAGTTTTGTTATTTGGGAGACATGTTATGTGCCGGAAATCGGGCTGGAGCTAGCTCGGTTGCTAGGGTGAGATGTGGTTGGAAGAAGTTCAGGGAGCTGTTGCCTCTCCTGTCACTGAGAGGACTCTCCTTACGTGCTAAGGGGTCTTTGTATGCAGCATGTGTTATGAGTGTGATGCTGTATGGTAGTGGGACCTGGGCAGTAAAGGAAGAGGATATTCGCAAGGTTAAACGTACAGAAATGACAGTGATTAGGTGGATGTGCAGTGTGCCCCTGCGAGCAAGGCCTGGGGGGGCTGGGTTTACGATGGAAGAGTTGAGAGGTAGGATGGGACTGGAGTGTATTGGTGTTGTGATGAGGAGAGGTAGGCTGAGGTGGCTTGGACATGTGGAGAGGATGGGGGATGATAATTGGGTGCAGAGGGTGAGAAGTGTTAATACTGGGGCAGGGTTTGGGAGGGGTAGACCGAGAAAGACATGGGATGAGGTCATTAAGTGTGGCCTCAGGGTTAAGGGATTGAACATGGAGGCTGCCAGAGATCAAGCAGCATGGAGAGCCGCCATTAGGTGACCAAGGCCGATGCATGCAAGCATGTTGGAGCCTTCAAAAACGAAAACAAAACGAAAATGAAAACTCCATAACAACCCATAATGTCATCCTCAGGACCACCGCCTACTCTTCCATTCATGTCCCCCATTACAATCACATTATAGCTCCTTGGCATTTCTCCCACTACTTCATCCACCTCATCCCAAAACCTGCCTTTCTCTCACTCCTGTCCTCACATGGTGCATACGCTACAATCACCACGATTTTCATCTCAAACTTGAACTTAACATACATACACCTCGAGCTGACACATTTGTAGTCTCTCATTCCACTCTGCCACACCTCATTCATCAACAAACCAACTCCTTCCTTGCATCTTCCTCGCCCATTCATTCCCGATCTTACACATTTCACACCCTCCCACACCTCCACTTCACACCCTTTCATCTTCGTTTCACAGTGCCATCATGGCATATCTCGCGCTCTTGAACACATTCATCACTTCCACCGTCTTGTTCTCCTCATTTACACCTCTCACATTCCACATGGCCATATCTTTGTGGCAATATACGTGTAAGGTTGGTTGACCCGAGTTTTTATGCCTTGTTCCTCTAGTTGCATGCTGTAGACCTGGTCTTGATGGGAACCCCGGAACCGTTGCTCGTGTACAGAGAGGAAGGAGCTGAGCTCTGAACACGTAGCATAACACTGGTGGCTAGCAGTGGTTTTTGATCCTGTCAGAGAGCAACGAGGAACGAAAGGGAAAGTCTAACAAAATGGCGACCAAACCGCACGTACAAATGCCAAAATTCGACCCTGAACACTGCAACATAGACGCGTATATGTGCATGATTAATCCACTATTGGACATCGGATTCAAGCACGACAGGGAGAAGATAGCAGTAACTCTACCCCACCTGGGAAAAGCAGTCTCATGGATCGCCACGAAAATCGTCCCTGAGCTGACATGGGTGCAGTTCAAACAAATCGTGACTCAAGCAGTCACGCCATCACTAGGGGAAGTCATTCCCTTGTCCTAGCTCGACTCCCTAACCTACGACTGTAGCCTGGACCAAGGTCTAGTGAGATAAGGTCTGATAATTTCTGGTTAAAAATGGGACCACTCTGCACATGATGTCACGGTGGTACCTGAGCCCAACACTCCAGTAGTGTTAAGGTGATCAGTTGGACTTAGACTCCGCTCGGGTGAAGATCCTCAGCTCCTCCTGACCTTTCACTCCACAAGCTAAGTTAATGGTGTGCTGTCAGTTTACGGGTGCACATCCTCGCAAGTAAAAATAAGGAAAATGGAGATATACATTTAGATCGTTTTCCAAAGGGTGAGCAATTGAAAAAAAGGTGGATTTTCTTTGTGGTAGAGATAATATCAATGTCAGCAATTCAACTTACCAAAGCTGAAAGAACTTTGCAGCTGACTGGTTGTCAGAGGGCAGCCATTATTAGCAGTAAGGGTTACAATAACTGGCTGAAGAAATGGTTGCCAAAATAAAATATATGTCGTTATTTGTGTGGATCAATTAAAAAACGGAGCCTTACAAAGTTTGTAAGATGGTCTAGACATATTTGAAATTATGAATTCTCGGGTCAAATCAAAACACAACCAAACAACACTTTAAGAGAACCTTGATTTTCTTCCCTCTCTTCAGGGAAAACACGGTAAATGATGCCAATATGGTGATACTTTGTGAAATATAACCAAGAAATATAACCTTCATCATCCTTGGGAAGGTGTGGTGTGTGCAATGTGATATATCTGATGTGTTGTGGTGGTGTGTGGTGTGGTATATCTGATGAGGTGTGGTGGTGTGTGCAATGTAGTATATATCTGATGTGGTGTGGTGGCGTGTGTAGTGTGGTATAGCTGATGTGGTGTGGTGGTGTGTGTGTAGTGTGGTATATCTGATGTGGTGTGGTGATGTGTTACTAGTCACAGTCTTGCAGGAGCTGCTTAGCATGGAGCAATCAGCCTAGTGTTGTTATAATTTTTTCTTATGTTTTAAGTAAAGTTTTAAAATGTTCTATCTGTGTTGTAGTGCCCTCCATTCCCTCCCTTATTTGCCTGAAATATGTGTGTGAAAACGACTGGTATGGAAGTAGAAGGAACTATAGTTAAAGTGACACTGTAGTAATTATGATGATGATGATGATGGTGCTTCTGGTGGTGGTGATTATAACGGTAAGACAGGTATACTGCAGAAGCTGAGGGAATTATGGTGGCGATGCGTTGGTGATGATGGTGATGGTAATTATTATAATGGTGATAATGATGGATATAGTGGTAGCTGTACTCATGATAAGTGACGATGATGGTACTTTGTGTTTCTAGTGTCCTATGCAGCCTTATTTTTTTTTTTTTTATGTGTCCGACTCTGGGCATAGGCTTCACAGCCTGCGATCAAGGCCCAGTCGTCCTCCTACAATCTACATGTCACCACTTCGGCGCTTAACACCCACCGTCCATATTGAATACATGCTAGGGCTGTCTCATACAGGACTGGTGTATTGGTATTAGCGGGGTCATTTTTACAACATGTCGGCGGGTCTTCTGGTAGATCAGTAAAGCCTGATTTAATGAAATTCAAATCCTTAAACTGTTCCCTGCACCAGCGAGGATTCGAACCTGGGTCCCACGGGACCGCAAGCCAACTCTCTACCGATCGAGCTATTTTTTTTTTTTTTTATGCATGGAAGAAGGAACCAAAGGCCACGGGCCTGCATACTGTTCCCACCAAGAAAAAGCAAAAACAGTACAAAAGAGAGCCAAATTCAAGATCCGTTCAATTCGAGATGCCTGGACACACTGCGTTTGAAAGACTGGAGATCATAGGAAGTAGGAAATACAGACAGAGGAAGACAGTTCCAGAGTTGACCAGTTGCATAAATAAAAGACTGGGAGTAACGGTTAACTCTTGCATTAGAGAGTTGGACAGAAAAGGGATGAGAGTTTGTTGCTAGACGGGTACTACGTGCCCGTCGTAGAGGTGGAGGGATGCAAGCAGACAGTTCAGAGGAACAGTGACCATTGAAGTAGCGATAGAAGAGAGATAAAGATGCAACAGTGCGGCGGAGAGACAATGGTTGAAGGGAATCAGTAAGAGGAGGAGAGTTAATGAGACAAAAAGCCTTTGACTCCACCCTATTGAGAAGAGCTGCATGTGGGGAGCCTCCCCACACATGAGAGTTGTACTCCAAACACGGGCGAATAAAACCGTGTACAAGGTCAACAACTGTGCAGGGGTAAAGAAAATACGGAATCGGCTTAGCACACCTAATCTCTTGGAAGCAGATTTCACAAGAGATGTAATATGTTCTTTCCAAGACAAATCCTGAGAGAATGAAACCCCAAGCATGTTCAAGGATGATGCAGGACATAACTGCTCATTATTAAACATTAGTGGGTAGTCCTTAGGAAGATTTTGTCGGGTTGATATGTGTAAGAACTGAGTTTTTGATGCATTGAAAATAACAAGATTATTTTTACCCCAATCAGAGATACGAGCCAAATCAGACATTAGGTGTGCCATAGCCTCATCCCTTTTTTGTTGAAGTAACTGCTGAGATGGACGTTGCGGGAACCGAATGGAAAGGTGAAGGGTGGAATCATCAGCATATGAGTGGATAGGGTTAGATGTACAGCTTAGAAGGTCATTGATGAATAAAAGGAAGAGAGTAGGTGATAGGACAGAACCCTGAGGAACACCACTGTTGATAGGTCTAGGAGAGGAACGATGGCCGTCTACAACAGCGGCTATAGAACGACCAGAAAGGAAGCTAGAGATGAAGGCACAGATAGAAGGATAGAAACCGTAGGAGGGCAGTTTGGAAATTAAAGATTTATGCCAGACTCGATCGAAAGCCTTTGAGATGTCAAGTGCAATGACAAAGCTTTCGCCATAGTCCCGAAAGGAGGATGACCAAGAGTCTGAAAGGTAGGTGAGAAGATCGCCAGTGAAGCGTCCCTGATGGAACCCATACTGACGAACAGAAAGAAGGTTGTGACAGGAAAGGTGCTTTAAAATTTTTCTGTTAAGAATTGACTCGAAAACTTTTGATACGCAGGATGTTAAAGCAATTGGACGATAGTTAGAGGGTTGGGAATGGTCACCCTTCTTTGGGACTGGCTGAATGAGAGCAAACTTCCAGCAAGAAGGAAAGGTACAAGATGAGAGACAAAGGCGAAAGAGTTTACCTAGGCAGGGTGTAAGCACAGAAGCACAGTTTTTGAGGACAACAGGAGGGACTCCATCAGGACCGTATGCCTTTTTAGTATTGAGGCCAGTAATGGCAGAGAACACATCAGCTGAAGAAATTTTAATGTCAGACAATAGGAAGTCAGAGGGGGGAAGTGATGGTGGAATAGCACCGGAATCGTCTAAGGTGGAATTGGAGGAGAAAGTCTGAGCAAAGAGATCTGCTTTATCAGTAGAAGAAATAGCTACAGAGCCATCAGAGTAGAAAAGAGGAGGGAAGGATGATGAGGTAAAGTTGTTAGAAAGATTTTTGGCAAGGTGCCAGAAGGAGCGAGAAGAATTCGAGTTGGAGAGTTGGGAACATTTAGCACGGATGAAATTGTATTTAGCAGAGCGAAGAACAGACTTAGCACGATTCCGGGCAGAAATATATAAAAGGTGTGAATCAAGGGTGGGTTGGCTCCGGTACCTCTTATAGGCCCTCTCCTTGTTGCGGACAGCATTAGAACAAGCGTGATTAAACCAAGGCTTTCTTGCATTAGGCAGAGGATATGAGAAAGGAATGTATGCTTCCATGCCTGAGAGAATAACCTCCGTAATGCGCAAGGCACACTCAGATGGCTCCCAGCCATGGAAGCAATAATCATTCCAGGGAAAATCAAAGAAGTACTGCCTGAGGGCCTCCCAATCTGCAGCTCCAAAGTGCCACAGGCGGCGTTTCTTTGGAGGGTCCACAGGCCGTACTGGAGCGATTGGACATGTTAAGGTAATAAGATTGTGATCAGAGGAGCCCAACGGAGAGAAAAGATGAACAGTGTAAGCAGAAGGATTAGTTGTTAGGAAAAGGTCAAGTATGTTGGAACTCTCTCCAGGGCGGTCAGGGATACGGGTAGGGTGCTGTACAAGCTGCTCTAGGTCATTAAGGATAGAAAAGATGTAGGCTTGTTCACCAGGTGGATCAGTTAAAGGAGAGGAGAGCCAAAGGTGGTGGTGAACATTGAAATCTCCTAGAATGGAGATTTCAGAGAAAGGAGAAATGGATAGAATGTGTTCCATCGTAGAAGTAAGATAGTCAAAGAATTTTTGATAGTAGAATTAGGAGATAAGTAAACAGCACAGATATTGTAAATGTCATAGGTACTTATTTTGTACGTTTTATATCACAAAGTCTATTAAGAAACGTATTCAGAGATTTGTTTACATCGGTAGTATTAGAGGTGCGCACCTGGTGCCTCAGCTGTTGGCGGCCATCTTATGGCGCCTGAGCCAAACTGTCAACTCAGCATTTTTAGGCAGACAGAGCTGGCCCAGGGAGCGGCGACTTGAGGTAAAACGCTGTATTTTGTCCTATTTTGCTTACAATAAACAATGTTACATGTTTATAACTGATACGTAAATGATATATTAGAATGTCAAGATTGTTGTGGAGTAGTCATAACAGATTCAATGACGTGATTGTGTTAAATATGAACTGAAATGTGTGCTAGTCCCTCAGACAAAGAAATTGTACTTTCAGTTTTACGAGAACGATACCGGGGAATTCACTGGATTTGTCAAGATGAAATAAATATGAAGATTACCCTGGTTGTTTGCTCTGTAATACCACCCGAATGCCTGGGCCCAGACCTCTTCAGATATATTTAGTCAGAGAATGACAGGAAAGCCGAAGCCAGAGAGCAGAGAATTCAGAAGAATCAAGTTCAGGAACACGAGAGCAAGATAGATCGTTGCGTACGTATACACAACAGCCACTTTTGGCTTTGAAACGAGAATAGAGAAAGTAGGAGGATACAGAAAAGGGTTTGCTGTCAGTTGCCTCAGACAGCTGAGTCTCAGTGAGAAAGAGAAGGTGAGGTATAGAGGAGAAGAGGTGGTACTCAACAGCGTGAAAGTTAGAGGAAAGGCCGCGAATGTTACAGAAATGAAGAAGGAGTGAGTCAGACGGTGGTTCCAGGCAGCTCTTTGAGTCGTCACCGGGAGAGGGGCGGATGGTGGGGGTATTTATGGTCCCCCCCCTGGGGACTCTGAGGCATGATTTCTGAACGCCATTATGAGAATTTTGAAAAGGAAGTGTAGTGTGTAGCGTGTATGTAGTTTGGTGTTGACAGTTAGAGAAACTTGTATAGGAGAGCATGCTGGTCTACTCTCTGTGTAACTGAGACACTGAAAAAGTTCAGCAAAGGAGGATGGTCAGGAACAAGTCCTGAGGGCTGATGAAACGGGAGCTCCAGCTCTCCCTGTCATCAGCTTTCCATCCTCCCTGGGAGTACTGCCCTGCTCGACTGGTGCTACAGTCTCCTCACCCTATGTGTGTGTGATGAAATTTAGAGAAGCTGGATGAGCTATGGTAGTGACAGTGATGACGACGATGATAAGAGGTACTGAAATACAGGAGTTAGGGGTTGAGGCCGCAGACGATGCAACGGCCAATGCGGACGACACCAACACCCCCAACCCCCCCAGTAACACCGGTGGTCCGCCGCTGACACTGAGCGGCTGGGAACAGGAATGGTGCACCTGTATCCCTCACCGGTGCCCCTCTTATTCCCAGGTGATGCCCCGGAAAGGTAGCAGTCGCCGGCGCCTAGTCTCCAGCTGAAATTCCATTCATCAGGTAAGGGGTGGAGTTTACAACTCCACACAACGCCGTGGTATTGGCCATTGTCATACCGGGTACGGGGCAGAACCGGCCATAGTCCGTTCCCCAGTTGCATCCCCGCTACAGGGCTGCGGTACAGACGTGTGTCGGTCGGGCAGGACAGGCCACAAGTCGTCTGACTCCTGTAGTCGTTCCCCCTAGAGTAGCACCACAGTACCGGCCACAAGCCATACTGGGTATGAGGCAGGATTGGCCATAGTCCGTCCCCTCTGCTACTAATCCTCTTAGCTCCATGGTACGTGCCATTAGCCGCACCAGAGGTACAACCCCCTGTGCCACTACGACGTCGGCCACTAGTCACGTCAGGCCAGAGGTAGAGCAAGCCACTAGCCGCCCTGGAGCTGCAGTCCCGTGCACCACCACGATATTGGCCATTAGTCACGTCAGGCCAGAGGCAGAGCAGGCCACTAGCGCACTGAAGCTGTTTTCCCCTGTGCCACCACGACGTCGGCCATTAGTCACGTCAGGCCAGAGGTAGAGCAGGCCACTAGCCGAACTGAAGCTGTTGTCCCCTGTGCCACTACGACGTCGGCCATTAGTCACGTCAGACCAGAGCTAGAGCAGGCCCCAGTCCGCTTTTCTCCCACAGGAGATCCTGCAGCCAGAGAGGACCCCTCCCCACAGCCGTGACAAGGCCCCACTTGAGGCCTTGGTTCTCTGCAACTCTACCAGTGTGAACAGTGGCCGAAGCGGAGCCCCAGCAGACCCCGCAGCTGATGCTGGGCCCTGTCCACTACTACCCCGGCCCGAGGTCCCCATGTGACGACCCTGACAGCGACACCACCCTCCAGCCATTGCCACAGTCCAACCACCCCGGTTCCAGTACCCAGGGTCCTCAGTCACCCCGGGAGTTGCCCCGAACACCAGGGCGCGACTTACCTGTGGGCGAGACCTCTCCGAGTCTCTCTCAGACTCGACGTCAGGCCCGTTTCCTGGCTCTCTTCGGGCCGAGCCCCTAGTCCCACGACTACGTGTGGGGCCCTGTCCAGGGGCACGTCACTCTGCCCTTCCTCCGGACTGAGGAATCGACCTGTGGCCCACCAGTGATAGTGAAGCGAATGGACTTTACCTAAGTGTGTGCTTTCTAGACCTAGATTTATGTGTGCATTAGTTTATACCATGCAAGTGATTCCCTATAGTATATTCCATCTTGTGCAGTGTTTGTGATAAGTGGGTGCACAAGAGATGTAGTGGTATTAGAGGTAGACTGCGAGATAATGCTGATTTCATGTGTGCGGTGTGTCGGGGAGAGCAGGCGGAGATTGTTAGGCGTGAGAGGGTTGAACTTGCAGGTGAGTCTCTTGAGTGTGTGGAGGAGTTTTGTTATTTGGGAGACATGTTATGTGCCGGAGGTGGGGCTGGAGTTAGCTCGGTTGCTAGAGTGAGAAGTGGTTGGAAGAAGTTCAGGGAGCTGTTGCCTCTCCTGACATTGAGAGGACTCTCCTTACGTGCTAAGGGGTCTTTGTATGCAGCATGTGTTAGGAGTGTGATGCTGTATGGTAGTGAGACCTGGGCAGTAAAGGAAGAAGATATTCGCAGGTTTAAACGTACAGAAATGACAATGATTAGGTGGATGTGCAGTGCGTCCCTGCGTGCAAGGCCTGGGGGGGCTGGGTTTACGATAGAAGAGTTGAGAGGTAGGATGGGACTGGAGTGTATTGGTGTTGTGATGAGGAGAGGTAGGCTGAGGTGGTTTGGACATGTGGAGAGGATGGGGGAGGATAATTGGGTACAGAGGGTGAGAAGTGTTAATATTGGGGGAGGGGTAGACCGAGAAAGACATGGGATGAGGTCATTAAATGTGACTTAAGGGTTAAGGGACTGACTAGGGAGGCTGCCAGAGATCGAGCAGCGTGGAGAGCCGCCATTAGGTGACCAAGGCCGACACATGCAAGCATGTTGGAGCCTTCAAAAACGAAAACGATATTCTAGTGATAAGTGACCAGGAGCCCAAGTGTAATATTGGACGAGCCTAATAGTAACTTTGGCCTAATTTATATCTCGAGTGGAGTCCAGCGCATCCCCCAGTGAACGAAACGCCACAGTGACCAACAGAACAACTATATTATGCTGATCATGCCATTCCCTTGTTTATTAAAACTCTCCCTCCCCAGTGCACCGGCACACAAGTGAAACACCTCAGTGGCTAACAGAAGGAAAAGATATTATTCCCATCGTGCCTTCCCCTTGTGTGTTAAACCTCCATCCACCCCAGTGTCTGGGCACATTAGTTAGGGTATGTCTGGGCATCTCCAAATCCCCCGCTAGAATACCGCAGTCCCCCATTCAGTGATCGCCACACGGCCGACTCTACCTGAGATAGACTTCCGACCAGCAAAGTGTCTATGACACGGGTGTTAACGTAATTCATATACCAGTCCTGTCCAGTGCTATACGAGATTGGGAAATTGTAGTAAATTCATTCCTGTGTCCTGAATCATAAGTGTATTTTATGTATCATAAGTGCTGGGTAAATATCACCATACTTTCTACCAGCCAGTACAGTGACAGAATTCCAGTCAAGTAAAACCTTGTGTTAAGTTGTTAACCCATCCCCGGCCAACCCATCCTGTAATGTATTTGTTGATGTACTATTGTCTCTGGGAAGATATTTGTAATACATGTGTGTAACAGTCACTGCCTTGTTTTTGTGTCCAGTCCTATTCCTTAGCATTACCGACCCGGTCTAGAATAGGGACCCACTGTAGCCTGCGTATTTGAGGGCGAGAAACCGACCCGCAAATACGTAGCATAACAGGTATTTTAACAGTGATGACGAACATGATGAAAAGCATTAACACTAAGAAATGAACAACGATACTATTTCATCACCACCATAATAGAAACGATAGGATTGATACGAATGATAAATTCAAATCTTCGAAGTTCATACACTCTCCTTATGAAGTTTAAAGTACTGAAGCTATAAATTAGGAAGCATTCAGTAACAATAATAACATTAACACCAATATAATTATATTACAACGCTGACAAGGGCGACAACGTAAGTTAGCAAATTGTCGTAATTGTTGTAGTTACCCATCCACTTTACTTGTTTTCTCTGGACCCCCGAGAAATGTACCATGTAACTTCACGAAGGTGCGTGGGGAGGCAAAACGATCAGACCTGTTCTCTCACTAGACCTTGGCCTGGACGACACCCTCATCCAGGCCAGGCAACTCGTCACCGCCGCTTACCCGGAGGCCGACGCTGCCACCCGCGAACTACACATCTTCAATACCCTATTGAGGATCCTCCCCAGCGCCATCAGAGAACACTTCACGATCTATGACCCAACGGGAGACCTTGACAGGGATATCCAACTAGTCAGGCACCTTCTCGCCGCTTGCACCACCTCACAACATATCGGCACAGTAAGCAGAGTCCCCACTCACAAGCCACCACAGCCCAAACCACGGATGTCCCCCACCAACACAGTCCTTTCAGCACCACCCACCATGTCCAGGGCACTCCGCAAAAAGAGGCACCCCAACCCTATGGAGAATGCCAGCCTCATCTCCATAAATCCGTGGGAGTTCTCATCCTGTAGTTACTGGTGCCCTATTCGCTACATAATATGAACAGCTGAAAGCTGTCCAGTGCAGACCAGCTACCCAAGGGCGCCGCAAGGTCTCTTGCGACAACGCACCCTCCGCTGAGTATTTCAACTCTGTTGAAGTAGAGCAGATGAAGAAGACGCCCCACTATGAACTGAATTTTTAGGACTGCCCCCGCACCTCTCCATGGTGGTGGGGGCCACATCACAAAAATATCACCTCCTAGTCTGCGACAAGAAGAGACTGAATGGGGTGAAAGCTAGGCTACTAGTCGACACAGGACTGACCAGATCCTGCCTCTATAGCCATTTCTACTCCCACCATGCCTCAGTTTTTGGCCTGCTTCTCCCCACTTCAACTCACCTCGTAGATGCAGGGGATGGCTCCCTGCCTATACGTGGGAAAACCCGGGCCTTGCGTGCCAATACTCATCAGAAAGTAACAGCTCAGCACCAATTTATCATCTTTGATTCGACCTGCCGTGCATACTATGGCTAGTTAGGGCTAGACTTCCTGCAGAAGTTACACACCAGCATCGACTGTCACAAGTGACACCTCCACTTCCAGAATTCTCCAGACCCCCCCCCCCAGCCACATTGCACATGCACTCCCACACCTTTTTCCCTCATCTCACTCTCCTCCCACTATGTCTTCTATCTTACCCTCTCCTATTCCTAACCTTCCCGCTCCTCCGCATACCTCTTTCCCCGCTACCATCACCTCCTCCCTTACTACCCTTCCTTAGCACAAGGCCTGCCTCCACCTTAACAGGCCCACCGGAACCTCTATCTAATGCTCCCCTAACCTGCCTTCTGGAACCATCTCCTCCTGTCTACTGTCTCCCACCTTCCACCCCTCACCACCCACCTCACTCGTCGCCTTTCGGCCACACCACACCCACTCTCCCACCCAGCACACCGCACCACCACTCACCTCCCCCATTAGCAAGACTGGCTCAGGCACGTGCTACATCACACCTACACTCCCCTTGTCCTCACTCACTCCACGCTCCACAATCACGTACCCCACCATACCCTCCACCAACTCCACACACCCTTCCCACAGGCCCTCCACACACCCCTGGTGACCTCACCTCACTTTTTTTTTTTTTAAAGATTCGCCACACTGGTGTGGCACGGGCTCGGGGTGGAGAGCCCGTCAGAGGGTGGCAGTAAGTAAACAAGGGGGCGTCCTCTGCATGGCGACAGAGGACGCTGGCGTGGGGAGGGCGCAGAGCCCATCCCCCCATAATAACAAGGGGGCGTCCTCTGCATGGCGACAGAGGACGCTGGCCTCACTGCCATCACTGGACACAAAGGCCCCGCCATCCAGCTGGGAAACCCCCCACCCACCCCCGGCCACCTCACCACGTGACTGATGCTCCACGCCGCCTACATCTACCCTAACCCCCGCCACCCCTAGTACCGGCCGCCTCACACCCACAAATTCCTCACCCTCACCCACTCCCCATTCCACACCCACGTCCTACACAGACCCCACACCAGGTCCCCATCACTGACCACCACCACACTGCTACCACCTAACACAAAAATTCCACTACCCAAACCAAGAACCCCCCACCCCCACCCAGCCGTCTCACCACTTGGCCCAAGCTCCTTGCCACCCACACCTGTCCTCACCACCACCACTACCAGATCCGGCCGTCTCTCTCGCCCACCAGCCAGGTAGGCACCCACACCCTCACCCACACCCCCAACACCTCCAACACCACCCAAACCACCCATCTCCAGCTCCCTCACACCAAACACCTCCCCCATAATCCCAAAAATACATCAGGCGAGATGGAAGATTACACTGGCCAAGCCCAGCAGGGCAGTTAAGGCATGTCCCCAGCAACCCCATAAAACCCAGGTAGCCTCACCAGTCCCCAGCATTCAGCCCAGAGCCACCAGCCAGTTACCACACTGTTCCTCCAGAGATGAAGGTCAGACAAGTACTCTGGACCCCCCTAAGAGGAACAAACATCGCCTAAGAGAAACATCGCAACTCCTGCATCTCCTGCAGAGGACTACACGTACCTCCACCTTCGAAATACTATACCACCCACACCAGGGGCCAAACCGACCCACACAGCACTGAACCTCACTCCTCTGATGCCTCATGCCAACCCGCCAGACGTCTACATCAGACACATACCACCTTCAGCCAAGGGGAAGTGACTTTTCCACGCACGACGGTGGTGAAATACCCACCCCAAGGGGAGACCACATAGAGGCGCACGGCAGTGATGAAATACCCACCCCAAGGAGAGACAACAGGGAGGCACGTAAAGGGCCCAGACAAGATGGGCTTACGTTCCCCACCACCATGCGCCCCTCTTCCCCTCAATGGAGCCTGTGGGAGATACGCCACCCCGCCACCTACTCTCGAGCCAGACAAGCACTTGCCAGGATCAGGATGGGACTTGTTCCTTAACAGTCGCAGGTAGAACTGCGACGATGGCCACCGTCCTCGTTGGGGAGAAGATGGCCATCGTACTCTTCTCATCTACCACCCCCTGCAGGACCGCAGCGGCATCCACCATACCCACTGGGGAGGAAGCGGTCACTGTCCTTTCCTCACCTGCAGCCTCCGCTGGGAGCAGAACAGCTGTGACGGCCACCGTCCTCAATGGGGAGAGAATGGCCACCATTCTTCTTTCACCTGCTGTCCCAGGGCAAGGCTGAACCATGGCCGCATCCACTATACCCACCGGGGAGGGAACGACCACTGTCCTTCCCTCATCTGCCGCCCCCACAGGCACAAGCAGAACTGCAGCGGCGTCCACCGTACCCGTCGGGGAGGAAATGGCCACCATCCGTTCCTAATATGCTGCCTCTACAGGGAGCACGACTGCAGTGATGACCGTCGTCCTCGCCGGGGAGAGAACGGTCACCATCCTTCTCTCACCTGCTGTCCCAGGGCCCAGCAGAACCGCAGCAGAGCCACCTGTGCCCATCAGGTAGGCAACGGCCATCATCCTTCCCTGATCCGCTTCCCCTGCGATGCCCGTCAAGGGTAGCATCCCTCGCTGACCTCACCCCTCCCGAGGTCGAGTGGGACACCCCTCTCGCTCTCCCCACAGAGTTAGCCCCACAGCAGAGGTGCAGCTGGAGAAGATCTGGAGTGGCCCTGTAGTGAGCCTGGGGATCTGCTCACCGCAGCCAACACCCCCACATTGCCCCTTGCTGTCGGACTCCAGGAGGACGAGATGCCGCAGGCAGCCCCTGATGGCCTCGACTCAAGCGAGGCCACAGCCCCCAGCCACTCAGGGACTTCCCCAGGATTCCAGGACGAGACATCCTCAGCCCCTCCGCCGAGCAGTCCTCCTCCAGGAGCAGGTGCAGGGGAGCATGTCTGCTCTCCCTGTTCAGCCCCAGTCCTGAGGGATGACCTACCCACCGAGGCCCCACCAGGGAAAGGCCTCCCTCTACACCGCCCAACAGCTGACCTCAGACGACCCGGCCCCTGACGGTTGTCCCGTGCCTCCTGTGAGAGAGCATGCCTGACGGGACCCCCTCCCCCACCTGGATGACACCTGCAGCTGCCGAGTCACCAGTAGCCCAACGTGGGTCCTCAGTGTACCTGATAGTGTATATGATCTGTACAGTGTATTGTGTCCGGCACTGTATATCTTTGTGGTAATATACGTGTAAGGTTGCTTGACCTGAGTTTTTATCTCCAGTTCCTCTGCTGCATACTCTAGACCCGGTCTTGAAGGGAACCCCGGACCCGTCGCTCGTGTACAGAGAGC
>JAGKTI010020398.1:0-16348 GCA_018397915.1 Birgus latro | reverse complement strand
GTGAATAATCGTAATAAATCGCTAAGGAAGAGGTAACAGAGAGCCTTTTAAGCTGAGAGAATAGATTATTTCCTCTAGTCCTAGCTACCCTTCACCCCTCTTCTCTCCTATCACCACCCCAAAATCCTCTCGCCCCTCCTTCCCTAACTCGTCTTCTCTCTCATCCCTTTAGTCATCTGTTACTCCAGTTCTCATTCTTATCCTGATTCCCTTGTGTCTCATTTCTTTTTCTTCCACTTTAATTATTATCTGCGTGTCTTTTAGTCGTGGTTACCTCATCTGTATAGACTCCTTCCTATACCACACCCTCCTTTTCCCTCTTTTAGCTGACTTGCACAAGAATATATAAAAAAGGAGGTGAATTCTGTTTGCTGGTTAGCTCACATTTGGCAGCTCCCGAAAATAGAACAAGGATAGTAAAGAAAGCTGTTGTTGTTGTTGTTGTCGTCCATCATCTTGTTTTATCGGTTAGTTTTCTTTCTTCTTTGTTATCTTCATCGCCCTGTTCTTTTCCCGGCCTGCCTGACCCCCTCCTAGTTCTCTCACTGTCTTGACACTTGGCACGCTCCTTGGCACTGACCCTCTTTTCTTGGCTCTCTGGATCGACCTCTCCTCCCCACCCACCCACACACACTGTATCTTTTATCTTCCCAATCGTTATTTGATCTCCGGCTTATACCGCCTTGGTGGTTCCATAGTTTGCACTCGACCTGGATGTTTAGGCTAGTGTGCAGTCTACATTGATGTTAAACTAGTATACAGTCTACCTAGATGTTTAGGCTTGTTTGCAGTCTACCTCTGCGTTTCTGCTGTTCTGTGTGGTTTACTGGTATCCACTTTTATGGTATAGACCAAGCAAAATCGCAGCCTGACCTTACCTAACCTACCCTGAAATTCTTCCTACCCAGGACTTAAGTGGAAGTATGACCGCCTGCCATAACGTACATATCCGATAAAGCAACTCCACCGCTGAAGACCTCATGCTTTAGTAACACCGTCTGAGCTGTCTCCTTTACTTTACTACACCCAGTTCTCCTTTTACCCCTTAACCTCTTCAGTACCTTGAGGCCTTGTTGTATTCTTGCTACTGTCAGGCGATTGCATTCACTTTGAGAGAGACTGCTAGCTGCTGTGAAGGGTTTGTAGATTTTGTCCATAAACCCCGTCGTTCTTATCATATCAGTTTTTATTCTACTTGAGAGTCATTTTACTGGAAGCGATGATACTTTCCTACCCACTTACCCCTGGTTTTCCTTATCTCACATCTTATTTGCCTTGTAGTTCTGTCTTGTTTTCCTGACATCTCGTAATTTTTCTTGCCCCTTTAAGTCTTCTTCACTCATTCCATTTTCTAAACTGTCGTTGCCGGAATACTCCTTAACTCAGACTTTAAGTATATTAATACCTGTAGTTTATTTTTTGCAGTTCACACCTGTTGTTCGTATTTAGAGTGCATTATCTAGTTATTTACCCTGTACACCGCCTTTCCTTGACCATATTTTTTACCATGGATTTTACTGAGACGCGTGGAGGTTCCTTAAAGAGGCCGCCCCCCCACAGGATACTGCGTCAGGCATATAGACAGATTGAAGAAGACGGAAGCTGAACTAAGCGTTATTCTTTATTGCATCTGCCTCCAACGCCACTCAGTCTTGTTTATTATGCAGCGTTCGAGAAGTTCCGACAGTTGCCTGCTTGTTATTGGCGTCTCCCCTTTACTAATGTCTTCATCCTCACAGCTTGTCTTCATCACTGCTTGTCTTCATCACTGCTTGTCTCTTGCAAAGTTGGAATGGAACGCTCTTTAGTAATGGGTCTTGATTCTGAAGGTGGTGCAGAGTGTTCAGATACGTCAGTTTTGATATGAGAGTAAAGCTTCATCTGCTGTTTGTTAATATCTTCCCCTTTAACCTTTTCCTTTTGCTGAGAGAACAGAATGGTCTTCGGTAATGTCTCCTTCTCTTTAACCTGCTCAGTATATCTTACCCTTTTTATTATTATTATTATTATTATTATTATTATTATTATTATTATTATTATTATTATTATTATTATTATTATTATTCACACGATTTTACACTCAGCTGAGGTAGAGATAAGGTTGTGAAAGGCTTAATGGAGACAGTTTAACCCCGTCACAACAGACAGCTTCTTCAGAGCTTAATAAAAGTGTCTGGAGATTGCAAGAACGAAATGGTAGAGCTCGATCCTTGTTTGTTGCAAAGTTATGATGCAACTTGCTTTAGTAATGTCTCTCCTTCCTCAGTGCTTGTCTGTCGCAAAGTGGAATCCAGTGCTCTTTCATATCCCCTCAGTCTTCTTTTCTTGGGAAGCTTGGATGTATTGTTTATTTTACTACCGTCAGTTAGAAATAGGAACTTATATCACTAAACCCAGCTAGCGTCCCCTCCTTCGTAACGTTCTCCTCAGCTCCTTGTCAGTTGCAAAGGAAAACGGAACGCACACTTGTTTCCTTTCCTTATAACCTCTTGTCTGTTGCAAGGTTGAAGGAAATGCTCTTTACTAATTGCTCTTCCTCCTTCGCCCTCGTCTGTTGCAAAATTGGAATGTAATGCCTATGTAATACGTGTTGCCTTGAGGTACGTATAGAAGAGCATACCCTTAAAACAATTTGACTTTCCTTCTATAATTGGGCATTTTTTTGTGAATAAAATCTACCACTAGTCCTCGCCAGCTGCAGAATTAAAGTGATATTATTGCCAACATGTTAAAAAAAGAAGAAAGAAAACGAAAAATCAGCGTAATTTTCCCTCAGCCCTTCAACTGCGTAATATTTCTATCCTGATGTCTCGACGTTAGTATTATCTTTCCCTCCTTCCTGTACTGCAGAGTTAGAATGTAAAGCTGTTTAGTAATATTTCTTCCTCTTCGAACTTGTCTTCCAACTACACGTAATTTAATAACACCATGTCTCTTTTTCTTCCTCTTCTTGATGTCATTGCACTCTTTTCTGTCATCCTCTTCCTTCGCCTCATAAATTCCTCATCCGTTCTCTGTCCCTTCCTCCCTCCTTTTCATCCTTTCTTTTCCTTTATCCTCAGTGCTTTCCTTCTTCTATTTTCCTTCCCTTCTTCTCCTTCACTGTCTCAAATCCTTCCACTCCATCCCCGCACTTCTCTTAACCTTTTTTTTAATTCCAGTCAATTTAGTGCTTACCAGGGTCATAAGGTAAATAATCTTTCTTTAGCCACTGCTCCTCTCCTAAGCATCTTTCCTGCATTTGTCTTCGGCATTTCATTTTTCTCCAATTTGTCAGCTCCACGTGCTTCTGTTCTTCCGTTTTTGTTTCCAGTCTATTTCTTTATCTATCTGTCCATCTATCTATCTATCTATCTATGTCTATCCACAGTATGTTTTCTTCCTTCGTCATCCCCCTCGCCATTAATTCATTGCTAACTTTGTTCATTTGATCCCCTCCCATCATAAGCATGTTCTTGTTGTGGCTGTCCACCTCCTCTCCTCCCTCCCCTTTTACTCCTTTCTTTACTCACCTTATTTCTGTTCTTTACTTCCCTTATTTCCTTTATTTACTCTTCTCTTTTTACATTTCCCTTCCCATCCTTCCATCTTAGCTTTTCTGTCCTTTCTCATCTTTCCATTCTTCATAATATTTCCCTCTCATTTTTACCCAGTTTTTCCTTCTTTCCGTCTCCCCTTACTTTCCCTACCTTCTCTTCTTCCCCTGTACTTTTTTCCCTGCCTTCCCTCCTTCCCTTGTACTTTTATCCCTGCCTTCCCTCTTTCCCTTGTACTTTTTCCCCTGCCTTCCCACCTTCCCTTGTACTTTTTTCCCCTGCCTTCCCTCCTTCCCATGTACTTTCCTACCTTCCTTCCTTCCATTCCTTTACTTCCTTTCTTCCCATGTTCCTTTTCCCTACCTTTCCTCTTTCCTCGTACTTTCCTACCTTCCCTCCTTCTTTCCTACCTTCCCTCCTTCTTTCCTACCTTCCCTCCTTCTCTTGTACTTTTCCCCTATCTTCCCTCCCTCGTTTGTACTTTCCCCCACTTTCCTTCCTTCTCATTTACGTTTTCCTTACCTACCCTTGAATAGTACATTTTCCCGGCGTTCTTTCCTCGTGTTTTTTTTTTTTTTTTCATGCCCTCCCTCCATCCCTATAATATACTTTTTCTCCTTCCCTCTTATTCATTTCCTGCCTTCTCTTTAACCTACCTTTTTGTCCCTCCCTCTTTGCTCTTTCTTACCTTTCCTCTGTTCGTCTAAATTTTCCCTACCTCTCCTCCATCCCTCTTTACTTTTCCTTGCCTCTTCTCCATCACTATATTTTCTCTTACCTTTCCTCCATCCCTTTGCACCTTTCCCTACCTTTCCTCCATCCCTCTGTATTTTTCCCTACCCTTTCCTCTCTCTACCTTTTATCCATCCCTCTTTCCTCACCTTTTCTCCATCCTTCCCTCCATCTGTTTTTTCCCTACCTTTTCTCTCCCTCCGTCTATCGATCTGTCTCCCCCATCCTTCAGTCCTCCTCCCTATCAATTCATCAGTAGAAGGTAATAATGTTTCTTCGTTACCTCTGGCTCCCCACCTTAGCACTCTCTCTCTCTCTCTCTCTCTCTCTCTCTCTCCTTTCCCCTCCCTCCTTCCTCTTCTCCCTCCTCCCCCTCCTCTCTCTCTCTCTCTCTCTCTCTGTCCTTCTGTTTCTTTCTCCCCCTCTATTTCTCACCCTGCCTACTTATCTCTCTCTCTCTCTCCCTACCTCCCTATCCCTCCCTACCTCCCTATCCCTCCCTACCTACTTCTCTCCCTCCCCTACCCATCTCTCTTTCTCTCTCAATTCATCAGCAAGGGGAATAATGTTTCTTCGTTAGGCCAGCCCCCTCCTAAGCACCCCCGTCCTCACTTCGTCTCTCTCCACTCTCTGATCAATATCCCTGTCACCCTCCTACTACTGTTACGGCTGCCTATTCTTTTACTAGTGTGGGGGTGTCTTTGGCCTATTCTATTTTGTTATTTACCTTTTTTTTGGGGGGGGAGGGGGAATGGGGAAGGTGTTGAGGGGAGGTGAAATTATGTGTGGATCGGTGACTGGTGGTTGTGGTTGGTACTGCTGTTTATTTTTATTACGTTTGTTTGTTATTATTATTATTATTATTTTTATTATTAGTGTTATTGTTATTATTATTATTATTATTATTATTATTATTATTATTATTATTATTATTATTAAATCTTGTTCGTTTTCACCCCATTATTAGTAGGAAAAATGTTGTTGTTGATGATGGTGATGATTAAAGGATGTTGAATGATACACGTAAACAACTGAAAGAATGGATTGACGAGAGGATGTGGGGAAGCAAAAAACAAGAAGGAAGGAGAGAGAACTGAAATGGAGGAAGAAATTGAAGTCGTCTCCTGGAAATAAGGGAGGAAGTAAAGAGGGAAGTAAGGAAGGAAGGAAGTAAAGGAAGGAGGGAAATAGGGAAGGACGTAAAGGAGGAGGGCAGGAACAGTTAAGGAGTTAAGAACAGGAGGAGTGTAGTAAACGCAAGAAAGGAAGGGAAAAGAAAGGATAAAGTTACAGGAAAGTTGGCAATAGGAGAGTTAAGAAAAGGGACACAATATAAGATAATTAGGATGGAAGAGTAGAATGGAAAAGAGGAAAGAAGAGGAAGAGGAAGGGTGGAAGAGAAACATTAGGAGAGAGGACACGAACACGGAAAGATGGAGAAGAGTTGGATGAAAAGGGAAAATAAGAGTAGGAGGATGGAATGAAGAAGGAAAGAATGATGGAGAGGACAATGCATGGAAGAAGAATTTGGAAGAGAATTTAAGAAGAGTTTGGAGAGAGAACATAGGAGTGACCAGTCGAGAGAGAAAGGGAAAGAAAAAGAAAGGGGAAGGGGAAAAAACTGTAGAAGAAGAAATGGAAGAAAGAAGGAATGCGTTGCTAGTGATAACACATCGAATGACGAGAAATGAGGAGGGGAAAAAACAGAGTGGAGGGGGGAAGGAGTTGACAGGATATGGCAGAAAGGAGAGTTAAGGAATAGGAATGACGGAAGATGGGTAGAAAGGAAAAACGGAAAGAAGCAAAAACGGAAGAAAGGAAAGTGAAGGACAATGAAATGGGGGGGGAAAAAAAACAGGAGGTATTGAAGAAGACAGGAAAGTTGCGGAAAAGAAAGAATGGGAGAAGAATTTGAGAATGAGGGGAGGTAGATGTGATAATTGAAAGTAGATGAGAAGGAGGAATGGAATAAAAAAAAAATGGTGGAGAAAGAAAGCCGGAAGGTTGAAGAAACTTAGAATGGTATAAAGAAAATCAGAAGGAACAGAAGGGGAAGGATTAAAGAAAAAGAAAATTACGGGAAAGGAAGGGTGAAAAGAAGAAGAGGAAAGATGGAAAGCTATAAAGGAAATCGGGGGAAAAGGAGGAATGTAAGAAGGAAGGCGAGGAGGAGGAGGAGGAGGAGGAGTCAGCGGCAGAGGAAGGCATCGAACCGTGGAAGGAATAATGACAAGAGATATTTACCAACAACAACAATGGCTGCCGAACCCCAAGAGAGCGCTGGGTTATCATTGGTTGGAAGGCCAGACAAAAGACGCTCGGTCGGCCCACCACTCCCAACTCCCCACTCCCACCCCCACCTCCCTCAGCATGGATAAGCCCCCCCCCCCTTCGGATAAGCCCCTAACCCACCCCCACCCCAAAATAAATAATGTTGTATCTGAGGAAAAACCTGCTTGATGGTGAAAAATGTTTGGTTTCTGGTTATTGTTCTTGTTATTAACAGCGTGGCTTCTCTTTAGCTTGAATTAGATTTGCGTGGAATTTAATATTTTTCTTGAACTACTTTTCTACAATCTTATCTCTTTAATATTGACTACCATGAGATGAATTTTTGTAGCAGAGGAAAAACTTCATTGCTTAATTTTTCCCTGAGGTCACGTCTTTTCCACATATAGGCTCCCATCACGCTATTTCATCGCGCTTGGGAGAGACGTGGCTGTAACGGGAGGAGATATAGACTAATGACTGTCTTGGCTTCGAAAAATCTTCCTGTATTTGAATAAAACTTTCTTGTAATAGCGAGAATCAAATATTGAAATTATAGAAGAATGCGTCATTACACTCAATAGGCGAACCATTTTAATACAGTGACTTCCTGTTCTGTGCTAGCCAGGTGGTCAGATACTCCTTCACTACGAAAACTACTTTCCTGCTAGATTCTAACTACCTCTCTATGCCTTTACTTAGAACACGAAAGACACCTCAGACCGAAGGGGGTTATGAGAGTGGATTATTTTGGTACTGAGCCACTCTTTTTACACCCTTAGTTCGTGGATTTACGCATCTGTAATCCTTGTACATTTGTATGAAAAAAATTGCTAGAAAAAATATAATTGCGTGCGTGTAATTACTCTATTAGTAATTACGAGATACGGTGCAGTAACTACATGTGTGTCTGGCTAACTTTGCGTCGAGTATCAGTGATCATTGGAGTCAAGTCCTGATTTTTGTACCCGAATGGTGTAGTGGTTAATCTCTCTGACATTTGTACATAGTTTGAGCAGGTATTTTCCTCATATATTTACGCTGTTTTGCTTAGACGAAAGGTTAATAGAGACTTATGGTAAACAGATGATATAATTTACGGTATAGCACTTTCAGTTTAGTATTAAAATGACCAACTGTTAGCCACCTCACTAATCCAATTATTAATGTGTTTCTGAAAATAGGTAAAATATAACTAGTAAGCGATTTACTTTTAGTTTTAGGCTGTCTTTATATTACCCAGCTCAGTTCATTAACATATCTCGGTACGGTACATCTTTTTTTTTTTTCTATGTTGTTAGTGGAATGCTTTTGAACAGTAGAAAGTAGAAGATATAGTTACTGACCCTTTTGCTTTTCAGTTTATTATTTTACTCGGCTGTCCAGATGCCAACCAACTTAATCCATCCAGTTTTATATAATGAATTCATGTAACAATTTACCCAGATTGGTGGAGTGAGAAATACTAATTATGAATGTAGCCGAGTTACATTTCATCCTTTTGTTGGACACTGTTCTTCTAAATAAACCAGTCATACCATAATGTGTTAAGTGATCATACGTCCTACTAGAGATATAAATTACTACTTTTGCATATTTTAACCAGCTTAACTCCTCATTACCTTTGTATAATGTTAATAGTGTAGCATATATAATTGATTTTAACCATCTTAACTCCTCATTAACCTTTGTATAATGTTAATAGTGTAGCATATATAATTTAAGTAGAACAAGTAAATGATTAAGTAGAATTTACAGCGTCTTTCATAATTATTGGCCTTTGTTTATACTATCCAGACTTAAATGATACGAAACAATTTTAGGATGTGAGTAACCTGTTTTCTTTCCAGCTTAATTTTAGGTTTGCCAAATGTTAAGAAATTGTATCTATAGAATTTTGCATAATTATTTCAATATCTAAAATGCCTCTAGTGTTTAATCAGTGTTTCCTACCCCTTTTTATACATAAGCACTTTTAGGCCCGTGTTTTCATACGGTCTGCTTTCATTGTGATCTCATTATTATCCCCATGTTTGTTTAGGTGTAGTAACCCTCTCTTGTTGCTCTTGGTTTTGCAGGTGTTAGACAAGAGCAGGAAATATACCTCAGAATAATAGACTCCGTAACCAAACAGGTAAATACAAGCTTTACTACGATCCATATATATATATTTTTTTAAAGCTACCGCCCCCTTTTCTCCGCCCCCCCTCGCCCCCTTTCCCCTGCCGCCCCCACCGTCCCACCACCATCTCTCGCTATCTCTTTGACAGCTGGTTGCTTTGTTTTGGCCCCGCTTTTAATTTTCCCTTTTTCCTTTCTTTTCATTTTCAGGCATAAGGCAGCAGCAAGATATATATATGAGACTCATTGATTCAGTCACCAAGCAGGTATGACACTGATCAGTCATAAGTTCTCTCAGTAGATAAGTATGATCAGTAGTTGGGGTTTGGCAGTATGAGTAGAAGCAGTTCAGTATGCTCAGCAGTTGGGGTTTACAGGTTACGTATGAGAGTTAGATACGTATATGGTATTAATCTAACCTGGTATACCTATTGATGAGTCATAATTCTCTCCGCATATGTGTATCAGTATGTATGATCAGTAGTGGGGGCTGGGGAAGATACATGTCAACTCAGCATGCATTAATATCAGTGGTCTGGCAGATGATACGCAATGGATTCTGTATATTAACTAGTAAAAGGATGTGTATCAAAATCTGTAGGAGTATATATTGCTAATAGTGGGGTTGAAAAAAGAAATAGCAAAAAATTGATTCACCTTAGCATGTAAAGTCAGAGCATAAATTATTTTTTTTTTAGTAAGGGGAAATAGCACATACTAATCACTTCAGTGTGCACATTTACCATAGTGAGGGGGGGAAACTTAGGACACATTAGATCTTCAGTATGTAGAGTAACTTTATTCTGAGTAAAGCTAATCTAACTTTTAACCCCTCAGTGCCAGTGGCGTCAATTGTAATACATCTAACTCATACAGGAATTTCTTCAGCTTAGCATAGAGGGGTAATGTAGACGCCATGTTCAAACCCCTCCATCTCGAAAAGTCTCCTGAAGTTAATAAAACCATCTGAAGGTAAAAAAATAAAGATGGCTTCGTGGGGGGTTAATGGCATTGGGTTCACTGTTTCCCTGAGTCTCTTCTTATGGTAGATTAGAACCTGTATCGTCGTCGGTCACGGAAGCTCCCTAATACCTTTTCCTAAGCGATTTATTTTATTTATTACACCTTACTTTTCCATGTTACATAAATGCATCCAATATCGCGATACCCAGCATAACCTACAAAAGGATATTAATCTGCCATATCCAAAAACAAATCGCTAAGGAAGAGGTGTTAGGGAGCTTCCTTGCCCAACTCTTATTCTCCTTCCCTAAAGAGGCTCCATAGCACGTCTTCCTTAGCGATTTATTTCTGGACATTACGGTTAATATAATATTGTACTTTTTTTATGAAGTGTATGGCGATATGAGGACTTGTGTAGCACAGTAGTGGATAGCAAGGTGTAATGGGCTAAATAAGTCGCTTAGGAAGAGGTGTTAGGGAGCTTTCTTAACCGAGAATACGGACCAAGGAGTCGTATTATCAGTGGCTTTAGAGGTTTCCTGGCGCTTCCTTACTGAACTCCTTGGGTAATTCTTTACAAGGCACTTTAATGTTATCATCTGGGATTATTTTGCAAGCTGTCATTAACTAGGAATACAGATAACATAAGAGGTTAATAAGAAACGGGATAAATCGCCTAGGAAAAGGTTATAGGGAATTTCTTAATTTAATCAGAATACGATCTTACGAGCCCTATTTTCGTTGGCAGTGGAGGCTTCGTTGCACCTTTTCCTGAGCTATTTACTCTACACGTTATACCTTATTTATTTATCTGTTTATTTTATTCATATATGTTAAAACCCTCAACTACGAGAATCTCTTTATATTCTTTCAGTCATGCTACCTTCATACGATTTTATTCAGCTTCTGGGATACTGAAATGCATGGGTTATTTAAAGCTCTCATTAACCTGTCCACACCTAGACGTCCTACCTGTGTGAAATATAATGGTCTGGTAGAAGCTTGAATGAAACAAAAAATAATCGTAGTAAATGGATTGATAGTTTCCATATTTAATTTTCAGTATCGCCATAGCTTGCATCAGTACCATAGAAGAGGATATAAAGGTGTAATAAAAAGAATAAGTGGCAAAGGAAAAGGCGTTACGGATTCTAAGCCAATGAAAATATGTCTCATGTGCTGTTATTCTATCTGGCTAATTAAGCTTAATAACACCTCCTCCATAGCGATTCATTTTGCCTATCACACCTCGGTATTCTTTTGCATATCATTCGTCTCATTTGTGTCGACTGCTTGAAAAACAGAACAGAATATCAACTTCCTTTATGTAGGGAAAAAAATAGTAACGAAGAAGTGCTAGTCTCCTAAGCTGAGGAAAAGACAATTCTAGATTTCCAAGTAACTCTTGTATTTTCTTTAGCATTTTGAGTTGCCATTTTATAGTGTGAAGTTTTTGCCTTGTTTGTGTGTGTTGTTTTTACTGATTTTCTTATTGAAGTGCTTTATTGATGTGGCGATTTTTAGTTCTTTCATCCCTTTATTGTAAGAGTTCCATCCTGAATTCAATAAAGAGTTACTAAAGGGGTATTAACCATTTTTTTACTCATTTAATACGAGTTTCCCCTGAGTTTCATAAAATCGTTTGGCTTTTTACAGTATTGCTATTAAAAAAAAAAAAAAAAAAAAAAAAAAAAAAAAAAAAATTGTTATTATTATTATTATTATCCACTTTCTTATTTATTTTTATTTTATTATTATTATTATTAATATTATTATTATCCACTTATTTGTTATTATTATTATTGAAAAGGTAAACAGTATCATATTTCCTGACCCCACTGTTACTTTCTTGGGCATAAGGCAAAAATTACGCACATTACTTACATAATATCGCTGTAGTGTAGTTACCCCCTCTCCTGTAGTGCTAGTAGTGACTGTACTTTGCTAATTTTAAGTACAGTATACGGTAAGTGTGAATATAAGTGCACAGAATTTTCTCTTGTTTCCATTTATGCTTTTGCTGAACATAAACTTTGTCCTGTTATAAGTGGATGGACGTACTGTTTTTTTGCTTACAGTTTGCTTGTTTTTTTTTTCTTAGTTCTTAAGTATAATATCCTCGGTGTGTGAAAAAGTGTATAATTCATGTGTATAATTTGTGTAAGTGTGTAATTTGTGTATTATTTTGCCCTCATGCTTTTGCTTTGCTTCTTCCTAGCATTATTTTGTCAAGGTAAGTCATTTGGTACTGTTTTTCACATGAAGATCTTAGTGAAGTTGTATCGATTTCTTCTTGAGTTCATGGACGAAATGGTATAATTAGCTGACGTATAATGAAGCAGATGAATAAGGTTTAACTGCTTGTTCCTGAATGTATTATTGCCGTCTTACGCCTTTAGGTAAGTGTATGCGGGACTTCAGTGATAATGTACCGTTATTTTAATTTTCACGCACTGTTTGTCCTTTCTTTCCCATCAACATCGTTCTGGTATATTTTGTGTGGTATTGTTCTTCGTCCGTCCGTGCAGTTCATATGTATTTTCGTGTGTTTTTATGGTATAGTTCTCTGTTGCTTTCGATATGTGTTTTAGTGTTTACAGGTATCGTTCTGTTCTCCACTGCTGGCGTCGACAGTGTTCTTCACTTAGTGGTCATGAAACGCTGAACATTTTAAGAGCACCCAGTAAAGAACAGCTACCGAGTACATTTCATATAGAATTGTAGTATAGAGCGATAGTCTGCGTTTTATAGAGCTTTGTCCACGGTAAGAGGAATTCCAGCGCTATATTCCAAGTCAAGTATACAGTTCTTGGTTACTCTAAGATATAGCAAACTGAATATATGGTTCTTTGTTCACGCTAAGATATTCCAAGCAGAGTATATAGTTCTTTGTGGAGGGCGGGGGGAATGTCTTTAGTAATGGTTGGCGTGGCTCCCTCCGAGACGTGGGGTATTCTTGGCCAGGCGTCCTGAGGGAGTCGGTGCCTCTTGTCCACCATCGATTGGGGATGAATGCTCTGCCCTGGAATTTGACCGATGGCTTCTGCAGCTGCTGCTCCACTTAGATGCTGAGGGCTGAGGCTGATTAATGGCTGGAAGTCGCAATAATGGCTAGAAGTTGAACTCTTGCAGTAATGGATTGAAGTTGAACTCTTGCAATAATGGCTAGAAGTTGAACTCTTGCAGTAATGGCTAGAAGTTGAACTCTTGCAGTAACGGCTAGAAGTTGAACTCTTGCAATCATGGCTAGAAGTTGAACTCTTACAATAATGGCTAAGCTGAACTCTTACAATAATGGCTAAGCTGAACTCTTGCAATAATGGCTAGAAGTTGATGTCTTACTGAGGGAAATGGCTGAAGTGCTGACATTCTGAATGATTCTTAAACCTTGAACTCTGCTGAGTGAAATGGCAGCAATGCAAAGGGGGAAAGTGAATTGCTGAATGGTGACTGGAAACTGAGGTCTTGTTGAGTGAAGTGGCTGCAATACTGACATTTGAATTATTAAAACTTGTGCTGTACTGGGTGTGGATGATGGCTGCTGGTGAATTAGTTGCATTAATAAGACTGATGGCTGAAACTGATGTCTTACAGGGTGAAATGGCTGGAAGATTGAGGTGGCTGATGTCTGGAAACTGATGCCTACGTATGGAATGGTTGATTGATGGTAATGGAAGGAATGACTGCACCACAAAGACTCAGACTGATGGCTGGAACAAATGGCTGCGAAACTAAGGCTGAATGGCATATTAATATTAGTGACTTATTGAGTGATACAACTTTCGACTACGAATGCAGTTGTTAGGGTTGAAAGATAAGTTTAATGGCGGATCTGGTTAAAAACATGGATCTTGGAGGAGTTCGTGTCATCAAAACATTCAGCTTAAGTAAAATAGGTCATTCTTCAGTCCATAAGTTCTGTTCCTAAAAGCAGATAGAAATTTATGGTTTATTGTAAGAAATGGGTCCTCAGGGAGTCCACGCAGCCAAACACAAGTAAAACCAGATTGCCATTGAGTTGCTGAGTGAAGGTTTTATTTTATATGCGAAGGGATGGAAGCTAATGGCTGACGGGGAGAAAATGGCCTTTAGTGTATTGATCCACTCAGAACATTTTCCTTTTAGGATTTCTGAGAGCTACAATTTTGACTCACTTATTTTTTCCTGTTATTACACTCTGAGGATTTAAACCTCTCATGAGCGCATAAATTAGGCACCAAATGATTTTACTCAGTTCGAGATGAGTCACGAGGGACTGAGCATATTGTCTCCATTAGTTCCCTCATCGTTAAATGTACCCTAGCAAATTATTTATTTATATATTTTTTCCGACACGTGACGATTCAGCTGGTGTTGAGTCATAGGAACATGGTCTGTGGCCCTTTCAGTACGATGACGTGTTTCGTTTTCGTACGTTCCTGGTTACTTCATTTAACGTCTGAGCAAAATTCTCGAGGTAAATGTGCTAAATACACGCCATAAACCTCCCTGGCTATTAAAAATCTACGTTAAGCTAAATAAATTCGTCGTGTGGAATCAAGAAAAACTAAAAAAAAAAAGTGTCAGCAGTTTTAAGAGGTTAAGATGGAGTAGACTTGTTCCAGGATTTACTTCTTGCGGTGCGTCTCTTGGGGCTTCTGTCGGCGGAGTGGCCTTCGATTGGCTAGAGTCCGTCGGATAACAAATCGCACGACAACATTTACGTGAGTCCTTGGTGCTGACGGTGTAATTTACCTTAGTTATGCCTCGTCGTTTTATTTGGCGTTTTTTTATATGCGACGTTTGCTATATACCGAGTTTTGATTTTTATGTTTGCTATATATCGCGTTATTTGCTACGTTTACTATATATTGCGTTATTTATGTTACGTGTGCCATATATCTCGTTGTTTTTTAATGGTAACGTTTGCTATATATCGCGTTATTATATGCTACGTTTGCTATACATCGCGTTTTTTCTATGCTACGTTTGTTATATATTGCCTTTGGAATATGTATCACATGTTATATTTTAGAATGAGTATGTCATATATTTTAGAGCACTTCATTGGCCAGTATTTCCCGTTCAATATAGCCCGTTTTATTATTATTATTATTATTTATTATTATTAGTTATTATTATTATTATTATTAATTATTATTATTATTATTACAGCACTAGTTTGGGTAGGACTGGGAGTGTACAAGTGCTATAGTAATAACAAGGTACCTCCATCATTATTCTAAGTGCCATAAACAAAACCGAAAAACAAATGACCAGTTACAGCGGAACGAGGAAGACATTTCGGACACGCTTCTGTTAGACAAGTGTATTATGCTTCACGTCAGTTATTCACATTCTCGAATAATCACGTTTGTAAGTATCTTTGCATTATTCAGAGTGTCAGGACTCTAAAATATCATAAATAATAGCTTACATATAGGCTACCAGCTATTATTTATGATGGTTTAGGGTCCTGTCAAAAGCTCACTGCATTTTCATCTGCTATTAAAACAGGTTCATTTCTCGTTCTTCATTGTCCTCGCTCGAAATATATCTTTTAGGGTCATATTCTACTTCATGTCCTCCACTAATATTACGTAGTGGCAATAATTAACCTTTGCTGTAAATAAATATGCATCCCTATCACTTACAGCCGCATCGTGAGAACTGTAGCCTTGATTTAAAAAAAAAAAATTGTCACCGTTCGATTTCTCCCTCACGTATTCTTCCACCTTTTCTTTTCTCTGTTTTTTATCAACATCTTTATCTAAACACCTTCTAATGCAACCTGTCATCTTTTCACTCATATACTCGTCATGTCTCACCACCTCGTTCCTGGTCTGCCTCGTCTTCCTCTCCCAACCACCGTCGTCACATACACATCCTCAAAATAACACACCGTATATCTCCTCTTCGCTCTCGTTATATTCAGTATACCTCTTTTCCCAGCCACCTACTCGTATACTTCCTTCTCTCTACTTTATCTCTCCACCTACTTCCTGGTTTACCTTTCTTCTAACCACCCATTCCTGCACCTTATTTATCGATCTTATTTTACCTTTTATTCTCCCAACTACAATTTTAAGAGCTCTCCTAGTCAGTCTTTCACTTTATCTTTGTCCATCCACTGGCTTCGTTTTCTGTTACTCTCTCTTCGTTATCTGTTACCCTCTCCTCTTCTCAAGCGCTCTCCTAGTCACTCTTTCACTTTATTCATATCCATCCACTGTAATTCACTTTATTTTTCTCCTCTCCATATGTCTCCTGCACCTCACTCTCAGCTACACCTTTCCTTGTGTCCCTCTTGTCTCGGAGTGTGACATAAAGAGGACATTTCGCCACCACTGTTTGTCACCATCTGTATCTCGGCCCATCTGTCTATCAATCAGTCTAAGTCTTTCTGCCAATCCCTGTCTGTCTTTATCTGTATGTGTCTGTCTCTTTCTCTGTCTGTCTGTCTGTCTATCCTATCTATCTATCAGTCTGTCTATCCATCTATCTATCTGCCTCCCTCCCATCATCATAGTCCACGTGTGTGAGTGTGACGTGGAGGAGTTATCGCCGGCACCGTTTATCACTGACGATCACTGTTATTAAATAATTGTGGAGGGTCGTAAGTCAGGTTGTGGTGCCGTGGTTGTTAGCCCCAGCCACACCCGCCAACACGATGGTATCTGTGTGGGTGTTGTGGTGCTGAACTGTGGGTGTGGGTGTGATGTGGTGTTAAGCGATCCAGTGCTGCCCAC
>JAGKTI010020397.1:0-16351 GCA_018397915.1 Birgus latro | reverse complement strand
TCTAAATGCACAAAAAGAAACTGCACATCGATATTTGGGAAGCATGACTACCCCCATGATTCCTGGGGAGCGGTCAATCCCGGACCAAAATTAAAAAGGATCGGAGATAGGAGAAAAATGTGAAAAAACTGACCAGGTGAGTTCATCTGGTTACTCCGAAACTCTTCCACTATTTATAGTTTTCTAATCAGTATTTTTAGGAGGTTCACCTCACTCACCAAATTAAAAATTCTCAGAAACAGTGAAAGGAAATCAGATATGGCTTTGACATCTTAGTAAATATTGTCCAATGAACTCCCATTCGTATTGCGAATGATCAGAAATATGGGAAATTTTTCAGTAATAATTCCCAGGTGATTTCGCTTGGTTACTGGGAAGGTCTTCCATTATATTCAGTTTTTCAACAATGGTTATTAGGGGGTAGCCCTCCTCAGGAAATTAAAACTCTAAATATTTGCGAAAGGATCACATGCAGATACGAGTATGACTTTGATATCTTAGTACATGTTGTATAATAGATTCATCTGTAATGCGATATTTGGAAAGCGTGACCCTCCCAGTGAATCTTGAGGGATCAATCCCCCTTCCAAAATAAAAACGGTAAGAAATAAGGGAAAGTGAACACACGTATTTCATGGAAATCGGCAAACATATCCCAGGATTGCGTATGCAGTTTCCCTGGTTTTCCTGAATGCACAAAAAGAAGCTGCACATCTACTTTGTGTATTTACGACCATAACTGGCACTGACGGTGGAAAACAAACGCTTGACCTTTTTCAGCCTCATTGTCAATTGTGCTGTGAACAATGGAGAACGCAGACAAACTGTTTAATAGCCTCACAGGTGCTGTAATACTGACCATCGGTTCTAGCACATATTTATTATAATGCGTTCCTTAATCCCACAACCACATAAATAATCATGAGTAAGATAAAGAGATGATCTACGCTTTATACGACGCTACATATTTGGACTGTATAGTTCAGCTCTTCACTGCGATGATGTGGTACTGGAGAGGGAAAGCATCGGGCGGTGGCATCGATATGACCGAGTGGCTCCGCTGAGTTCTCTACCTTTGCCACAATTGGAGGACGTTGGAACATAGAAGAGCATCTTCTGCCTGCAGTCCACTGGGTTCACATCTAGATGAGCCTGGGGTTGCAAATACAGATACTAATATCAATACTATTAATAGTAGTATTTATACTTTGACTATAATTACGATGGTGTCCTTATCCAATTTTTGCTTTTATGGCTACTGTCTGCCCAGGAGAGCGTTCGTTTCGTTTCGTTTTTTGAAGGCTGCAACATGCTTGCATGCGTCGGCCTTTTTGGATTGGAGCGTGTAGCATTTTATGACCATATGCCCTTCCTGATGTCTAGCGTGAAGGAGTTAAAAATTTCAAGGCGGAGAATTCTAAATATCTACTGAAACTCTATTTCGTTAGCCTTAACCGGGTGGAGATTTTAATAATTTTGCACTATATTTCCCGTAGCTCAGAGGCAGAACAAGATAATACTATTGGTATACATCCTCCTCATATTACTTCTTTGTGACTAGCATTATATCCTAGTGTAAATCTCTTGTTACAGATCAGTTTTCAAGATGAAAAAAGGTAATTTCAGGCCAAGTTAAAGTGAACAGATTATAGCACAACTCTGCTACACAGTATTGTGGACAGACAGTAATAAGCCTAGATGTAAAAGTCTTTACTTGGAAGAGAATTGCAGTGTGTGGATGCTAGGTGCAGGGGGGAATTCCTATTTCTGATGTGTTGCCCATATCACATTCCAGAGCAGTGAGAATTTGGCATCTCCTTTCTCTCAGCCAACTAAGAAACGTTTGTCAGCCAAGGATGGTTTGCATGACATTTGTATGGAGGAAATAAACATGATAGCAGTGAAAAATGCAGTCTTGGGTGTGTAACGTACTCCATACTAACCTTCAGTGTGATAAAACATAGGAGTTGCCCTGTAAGCAATATCCCTGGATCCGCCCATGAGATTGAAGAGGTTAATTGTTTTGAAAGTTAACAGCGTACCCAACTCGAACCGTAATTGGACAAACCTCGAGGGGTCAAAGGTGTTTTTAATACCACTGGCTAAGTGTGTTTAGTTTAATCTTATCACTACCAGACAGTTTTATTCAGCTTTGAAGAGCTCAATGTACACGTTTTATTATAACTTGGTCCAGATTTTCGTCCTTTTACCGCTTGTTTCACGTAGACCATTGAATGTATATGACAGTAACACTCTCTTCATCTTCACGCCACTTCTTCTTGACCAGCATCATATGCAAATGTAAATTTGTTGTTACAAATTATTATTCAAGAAAAACAGATGGCGAGTGTAGGCTAAATTAACGTAAAATTTAAGTACAGCAGTAAGGTGATTAATGAAGGCCATATCGAAAGCTCTTTCCTAAGCTAAAAAAAAAAAAAAATCTGGAAATACCGAGACAGAATTATCTTAGTTAAGGTCATTTGAGGATGAAGAGTTAGTACACTCGCCCATTAGCCACGTAACTACCTCTAGCCGTGATTGGATAAACCTCGAGGGGTGGTCACAGGCGCAGTAGTTTTAAGTACTCGCGACCTAACGGATAGCTTTTCCCTTACAATGACGGGTGCTGGAGAGGGACGCTTTCATATTGTAGCACTGGTAACCGAGCTGCTTCCTTGCCCTGTCCTACGAAAGGAGGATGGTGGACTGCAGAAAGGAGACTTCATCCTGCAGTCCAATGGGTCCCTATCCAGATGAGCCTGCGATTGCAACTACCACTACAGTGAGGTCTGTGTTTAATTCTTGCGTTCACTTGACGATTGTGTTAGCGTTGAACAGATATTTCGAACGGGGGGGTTGGGGGGGCTACTGAGTTATTGTAGCTTTAGTAATCTCTTCACAAGATATCTTCCTCAAGCTTAAGAGTAGTAATAGTTTTTGTAGCCCCTGGTTCATCTGAAACGTGAACCTGGTGGACTGCAGACTGACGTTGTCCTGATCCGGCAGTTCACCATCCTCATTATTGGGAGGAGGGACGTTTGTGTAATCTGGGAGCTCCACCACCCAGTTAGATCAGTGCCACTGCGTGAAGGCGCCCCTCTCCAGCACCCAGTTTAAGATAAGTATTTGGAAATATAAAAATAAAAATAAATAAATAACTAAGGGGTCGCGTTACGTAAAGTGTTCCCACGCCTAATCATAAATTACCAGAAAACGGGCTCAGAGTTCAGTAATATTCTCGCACCCTTAACTTTTTACATTTTGTTGGTAGAACGTTCATTTTTTTTATCTAGGAAATGTTTTGTCTGCCCTTTCCTTTCTTTTTTTTCCCTTCCTTCCTTCCTCTTCTGTCTTTCCCCTTCCTTCTGCCGGCGAGTGACGTTACATTCCCTCTTCTGTCTTTCTTTCCATCATTTTTTCCTCTTCCTTCTGCCTATGGATGACTGTACGCTGAGTGACAAGCCAAATGGTTTCCTGTACACTAGGAAACCACATACTACGCTGTGTGGTAACCATATAACCAAATTATGGCGCCTGGTGGTTTAGTGAGTAATTAAGGCCCTCCAATCGGACTGAGCCGGTGCAGGTTTGTATCCAAGGGATGGTTGGGTTTTATTGTTCACGTAGTGCTACTCAGGGATGAGTGAGGCTCTCATCTTAAATGTCAGGAACAACTTGCCTAGCCTCGGGCTCCTACACTCCTCATGGGGCAACATAGGATTGGATGATGGGTGGATGGATGGAAAGGTTTTTGAAGGTAGATTGTTCTTATAATGTTTTGGCCATATCTATGAAATTACTATAAATGAATGATTTTTGTTTATTTTGTTTATTTTGAACTTTCAACCCGTTTTCTGGCAAAATGTGATTGCTTATGCAAAAAACAACATAGATAAGAACGAAGATTAGTATCATTAAACAATATGAATGTGCTATAGTTCCTCTCAAAAGGTCATAAGGGAAGGCTGTAAAACAGCGAGAACTCCTTTTTGCGTGCTACGAATAGAGTACAAAGGCAGGGATCGACGAGTAGTGCGGCAAAAATTCCCGCCAAACACACCATCATATATGGCCAGCCAATCAGTAAGCAAGGCTCGAGGCCCTGCTATTTTCTCATTGACCGCAACCAACACACGTACACACAGGCATACACAGCCAAGACGGGCTCCTTCACTCCCATACCAATACCACAGCTGGGTGCATTTACATTACTTTTTTTGAAGGATTTTCAACGATACTTTCAATGGCGGAAGGTGTTCTCATCCAAGGCCACTTGATAGAGTATGTGTGAAAATAGTGATATCCAACAAAAACGCATTTCCGGCCGGTGGTCTGTGAACCCCTTCCGTCGCGCGGCCCCTATATGCGAGTGAAATCAGACAACGCTTATCTCCACCAAGGCACCACCATCACCCCTTTTCACCCCGATCTTCGATCCTTATTTCCCCGAACTTGATTACTTGATTCTTCCTTGGTTCTCAATCATTATTCCAAAGTGGTACAGTTCCATCCAAAAATTCTTAGACTCAAAACCTCACTGTCATTCACTTTGTAAGTTTGGGACCGAGTTGTAGGAAAGTAAGTAAGATTGCCAAGTTGTAAAGTACAATAATAATTTTTTTCTCTAACTTGGCCTGATTTTCCGTTCTTTTGCAACTTATTTCACGTAGGTCTGTAGACAACAGTATGGCTCTAAATCCTTTCCACAGCATTCATTTCTGACACCTTCTTCTTGTGTTAATTATTAATTGTGTTACAACTCAGTTTTGATGACAAGGGATGACAATTTTAGGCCAAGTTATAGTAAATGGAGTATAGTTCTCTCTACCAAATTTGATCCAATATCCTGATGAATAACGATCAAGGTCACATGATGAAGTCTACGTTAACATTTTGATCCGATGTAAGCCAAACCTGGAGCGGTTGAAAGTAAGGCAAGAACAAATGGAGAAGATTTTGAAAACAAGTAGTCAAGGATTAAGCTTTCAGAGCAATGTGTGTGTGCGAACGAATTATTAAAACAGTTATAATTTTATTTAAACCAACCTTTGTGGAAATACTGAGGGTCAGCCAAGGGATTGTCCAAGTAGCAAGGTTAACCTTAGTTGTTATACCATCTGGACTAAACTTCTACGAAGGTTTCAGGGTAAGCCAAGGGTGCAGGGATTCGAAGTCAAAGTCACAGGGTAAAGTCAAAGTTCGACCTGTGTGTGTTGCAGTGTACAAGTATTTATCTGTAGTGGTAGTAGTAGTAGTTGCTGTTCCCTAGGCAGTCTGGCCGAACAGCCCCGAGTCCCTAAGGAAGGCCTCGGCTGAGACCGGGCTTTCCCACAGAGTTCTCAAGGAGTGTATGTTGTGTTGTTGGCTTAGGTGATTGTGTGCAATGCAGTTTTCCATAATGTACTTAATAGTATGGGGTGCTGTGTTAAATCCTAGACAGGCGTCGGCGACGGAGTCATCCAGCCTTTTTTGATAACTGAAGAGGGCTGGATGATGCCCACATCTCTGCCTGGCCAGGTGGACCCTGTCTTCACGAGGGAGATAGGATTCAGAAGGATGGATATCAGGAGGCCGTGCATTCAGCTGTGTGTTGTCTTTAAGTGACTGAATGGAGTGGCGAGTGAGTTGAGTATGGATATGCTTCTGGAAGCTGGTCTGAGTGGGCGAGGGGGGAGAGATGACAGTATTTGTGTATGATATCGTGTGCTGGGTGTTGTTTTGATGTTCCTTGGTGTGTGTGTGTGGATGTGCTGCCATGTAGTGTAGTGGATGTTGTGGGTTTGTGGAGGCTGCAGCGAGAATATGGGTGGCTCTCCTGTTTTGAGCCTATATGTGGTGAACTATTCGTGTAGTGTGTTGAGGTAAGGTTGGAGGATGTGTGCGGCTGCGTTNTCTCTAACTTGGCCTGATTTTCCGTTCTTTTGCAGCTTATTTCACGTAGGTCTGTAGACAACAGTATGGCTCTAAATCCTTTCCACAGCATTCATTTCTGACACCTTCTTCTTGTGTTAATTATTAATTGTGTTACAACTCAGTTTTGATGACAAGGGATGACAATTTTAGGCCAAGTTATAGTAAAAGGAGTATAGTTCTCTCTACCAAATTTGATCCAATAACCTGATGAATAACGATCAAGGTCACATGATGAAATCTACGTTAACATTTTGATCCGATGTAAACCAAACATGGAGCAGTTGAAAGTAAGGCAAGAACAAATGGAGAAGATTTTGAAAACAAGTAGTCAAGGATTAAGCTTTCAGAGCAATGTGTGTGTGCGAACGAATTATTAAAACAGTTATAATTTTATTTAAACCAACCTTTGTGGAAATACTGAGGGTCAGCCAAAGGATTGTCCAAGTAGCAAGGTTAACCTTAGTTGTTATACCATCTGGACTAAACTTCTACGAAGGTTTCAGGGTAAGCCAAGGGTGCAGGGATTCGAAGCCAAAGTCACAGGGTAAAGTCAAAGTTCGACCTGTGTGTGTGTTGCAGTGTACAAGTATTTATCTGTAGTGGTAGTAGTAGTAGTTGCTGTTCCCTAGGCAGTCTGGCCGAACAGCCCCGAGTCCCTAAGGAAGGCCACGGCTGAGACCGGGCTTTCCCACAGAGTTCTCAAGGAGTGTATGTTGTGTTGTTGGCTTAGGTGATTGTGTGCAATGCAATTTTCCATAATGTACTTAATAGTATGGGGTGCTGTGTTACATCCTAGACAGGCGTCGGCGACGGAGTCATCCAGCCTTTTCTGATAACTGAAGAGGGCTGGATGATGCCCACATCTCTGCCTGGCAAGGTGGACCCTGTCCTCACGAGGGAGATAGGATTCAGAAGGATGGATATCAGGAGGCCGTGCATTCAGCTGTGTGTTGTCTTTAAGTGACTGAATGGAGTGGCGAGTGAGTTGAGTATGGATATGCTTCTGGAAGCTGGTCTGAGTGGGCGAGGGGGGAGAGATGACAGTATTTGTGTATGATATCGTGTGCTGGGTGTTGTTTTGATGTTCCTTGGTGTGTGTGTGTGGATGTGCTGCCATGTAGTGTAGTGGATGTTGTGGGTTTGTGGAGGCTGCAGCGAGAATATGGGTGGCTCTCCTGTTTTGAGCCTATATGTGGTGAACTATTCGTGTAGTGTGTTGAGGTAAGGTTGGAGGATGTGTGCGGCTGCGTTTGCGTTTTGGTGTGTACATGTAAATGTTATGTCGTCTCCATAGGAAGCTATGTGTATTTGTTGTGTGCGGGGTGTGGGTATGTCATGCATGTATAGGTTAAAGAGTGTAGGGGACAAAACATATCCTTGGGGGACGCCATTTGTGAAGTTTCTGATGTTTGAAGACTGACTGTTTGTCAGCATTATTTGTGCTTTCCTTCACTGGCTCCAATTGTTGCTGACAGAGAAAGACAGATGGACAGAAAAAGAAACCGAACCAAAAACACAAGCTTCCTTTCAGAAATAATGAAAAAAAAATGAAACGAAAAAAAAAAACACGAGTGAGGAGCAGTCTTCACTCATCAGATATAATAAAGACCAACAAAACAGAGTTATCAGAAATAGGATAAAATGAATGGAAAAGACACACACGGGCTGAGCAGATTCATTAAGCATTCATCCTCCAGTCACGTACCCAACTCAAGCCGTGATTGGATAAACCTCAGGGGGTCACACAGCCACAGAAGTTTAAAGTACTTTCTTCTCAGCTCGGATTTTCTTCTGTCTGCTTGTTTATCTGTCTACCTCTGTCTATCTGTTCGTTTATATATCTATCCAGTAGTTTATCCATCTGATTATTTGTCCTTCCATATGTCTATCCTTCCATCTATCTATCTTTCAAACTATCTGTCTTTTCATCTTCCCATCTTTCCTTCTATCCACCTTACCATATACTTATTACTTCGTCTGTTTACGAGTATCTTTCCCTCCTTCATACCATTCATCCATCTGTCGACAGTGTGTGTGTCTGTCTGTTTATCTACCATAAGTATCTGTCTACTTATTTATCTACCTATCTATCTGTCTAAATGTCATTCTATTTGTCTACCTCTCTATTTGTCTGTCCGCCCATCTGTTAGGATGGTTGTCTGTATTTGTTTGCCTTCTGACGCCGAATCCATTACGGACTGACCTCGATATGAAAGATAAAATGTTTCAATCAACCTTTAATCTCTCGACATTAAAGGCCTCCAGGAGATTCTGTCCTTACTCAGTAATGACTCTTCTTACACAAGACGCCATCCTCCCAAAAGAACAAAATTGTTGTTGTTGTTATGTCCCTAGGCTCAACAGAAATGTAAACCCGGTGGAATGCAGGCTCAGGTTGCCCTTCTTTTGCAGTTCACCATCCTCTTTTCGGGAATAGGGTTGTAGAGGAGGGACGTTTGTATAATCAGGCAGTGGATACGCAAGAGAATATCGGTGGATCACTGGGCTCTTTGACTGCTAGGATTCTTCTCTACAGTAAAGAATTAGTCTGCCGTCAGCCTAGATACAATAGCTAGGTGTGCTAATAAAAGGGAAAGAATTACTCGAGATAATTTTTTAAGTTTTTGATTGCTAGAATTTCTCTCACCACAACAAAATCCCCTGGTGCTGAACGAAATGAAATACCCTAGCACACCATAATACTGTGCAGTGAGAGGATTCATCCGTGAGGATTTTTTTTTTCTCCAAAGGCTTGTATGATGATGGGACGAATGTGTGGATCATTTCACTGGACACTCTGTAGATAGTTCTGCTTTTGAGCCTTCCTCTTTCTGTTTTGGGAAGTAGAGTCTGGATGATGACGATGATAAATATAATAATGATGGTGGTGATGATGATGATGATGATGATAATGATGACGATACTGCTGTTGGTACTGTTGCTGCTGCTGATGGTGGTGGTGGTACTGATGACGACGACGACGATGATGATGATGATTTAGGATATAAATAAGGCACAGAACCATCTTGTGAATTGCCTCCTTGTGTCAAATACTGCTTGACAGTCAGAAACTCGTAAATCACTCAAATACAAGACGTATTTTATATTTTTTTTATTACTGTTACTTGTCAATTTGTTAAGCTTAAGACTCTTCCCTGGAGTTGGGGGACTATTGACTTTAACCCTTCCAGTTTGAAAAGTCTCTCATTACCTCAATAAGATCATATTGCTATAGGAAGAATGTAATTAACATACATCTTGGTGCAGTGATTTATCTATCAGTATCAGGCAGCTTAATTCCAGGTGGGGTGGTCACAAACGAATCGTCTCCATCTCACCCTGTCTTTTGCCATTAACCTGCCCTTCTTCAAACACACCCTCTTCACATATATAAATCTTTCCGCCACATCCATTCATCTCATTCTTGGTCTCCTCCTCCCCCTCCCCCTACACCTCACTCACGGCAATTTCCCAGTCAGTCTTTCGTTTTCAATAATTTCTCCATATAACAACCGCAGTCATGAACATAGGCCGAAGTTGTTGTAGCTAATGCTTTTGCCAGTACTATTTATTATTATTATCATTTTTATTATTAGTGGTAGGTGGGGACGCTCACCATCCATTCAGTCGATGTAGTGCTGCTCTCGGGTGCCTGCCCTTTCCTCATTTCCTTCCTTCTTTCTTGCATTCCTCTTCTGTCATTCTTTCCTTCATTCTTTCCTCTTCCTTCTGTTAACGGCTGACCGTACACTGAGTGACAAGCCAAATGGTTTCCTCCACACCAGGAAACTATTTGCTACGCTTTGTGCTAGACATATAACCAAATCATGGAGGCTGGTGGTTTAGTGGGTAATTAAGGCCCTCCAGTAGGGCTGAGCCTGAGCAGGTTTATATCCAATGATTGGTTGGGGTTTATTGCTCACGTGATACCACTCAGGGATAAGTGAGGCTGGTCACTCTCATCTTAAATGTCGGGACCAACTTGCCTAGCCTCTGGTTCCTACTCTCCTCATGAGGAAGAGGTAGGACCAGAGAAAGGGGTGGAGGTAAAATTATATGGACAGACTACTCTGCTCTCATTGATGTTCTGGGCCTTTATTTCTCAGTAACATGAACTGCTCAAAGGGAAGAAATTACACCCGTTACTTAAATTGTATACATTGTGGTCATAACAGTTTTGGTCTTAAACTGTCTTTATGTTTACAGTGAACAAAACCTCTTTGGTTCGTATAAATTAAATTCTTCAGTATCTTGTTATATTCTCTCTCTCTCTCTCTCTCTCTCTCTCTCTCTCTCTCTCTCTCTCTCATGTCCAGTTCTTTTATTTAGCTACAAGAGAAATATAGCATAAAGTTATTTTTCCAATCATTTGTCTGAAGTTCCGTTCAATTTAATGAATTCTAAATAAGCTCGTTGGTGTTCTTTGTGGGACTTGAAATCTCACCGACGCCATCACTATAACAACTGACTTAAATCCTTAGGATGGTTTTGCTGAATTATTGCTACATGATATCGTGCTCCACACTTTATTTGCGATTCCTTTTTTGTAAAGTATCCTTGAGAGTAAAGTGAAAGGGGTGTTACGGTGCATTTACTGGTGGCTTTATTTGCACAGCGTAACTATGGCAATTGGGTTTTAGAAAAACGCTATAATTGTCATTCCCTAAGTACAAATAGTCTCACCAAGATTAAATCAGATTTGTCCTGGATAGCAAGAAGAAGTTAAACATCTACGGGACGGTGTCAAAGGGAACTAGAAAGCACTCAGCGAGCGCATACCTCCTCAAATGCTTTTGCCATTAAAAAGGATTCGTATCCGCCCAAAAATTTAACCAATTCTTTCTTGGTCCGTGTTCCACCTTTCCACAAAATTTCATTGAAATTTAATTAGAAATTTTGGAGACATTGTGCGGGATACTCCGGATCCGGATCCGACACAAAATTTTGTCATCTCTTCCTTGGCCCATGGCGCATCCTTCCACATAATTTCATCAAATTCCGTTCATAAATTTTTGAGTAATCCTGCTAATGCATCCATGGATGTAGGATCCGGATCTGCCCCAAAATTCAATCAATCTTTTTTCTTGGTCTATGCTGGCCCACCTTTTCATAAAATTTCATTGAAATTCATTGAGAACTTTTGGAAATATTGTGCTGGATACTTCTGATTCTGATCCGGATATGCCACAAAATTTGATCATTTCATGTTTGTCCCATGGCACACCCTTCCACAAAATTTCATCAAAATCTGTTCATAAATGTTTGAGTAATCCTGCTAACAGAGAGACAACCTAACGCGGGCAAAAACATAACCTCCTTAGCGAAGGTAATAAGGATAACTGGAAAGTGCGTCTGAGAGCGCATACCTCCGCCAATGCCATTGCCAGTAAAAACGATCCAGATCCGGATCCATGAATATAGGGTCCGGATCCAGATCTACCCCAAAACTTAATCATTTCTTTCTTGGTTCATGGACCACCTTTCCACAAAATTTCGTTGAAATTAATTGAGAACGTTTGGAGATATTGTGCGGGATACTACGGATAAGGATCCGGATCCGACCCAGGATTTAATCATTTCTTCCATAGGCCACGGCCAACAGTTCCGCAAAATTTCATCACAATCCTTTCATAACTTCTTGAGTAATCCTGTTAACAGACAAACAGACAGACAACAAATCAACGCGAGGTAAAACATAACCTCCTTGGCGGAGGAAACTATGTATGTTCTGTGAGCAAGTGGTTGCTCACACAAAAGCTTAATCTAATCCCTCTTGTTCGAATTCTCTCTAAACTCTAATGAAATCAACTGGAGATGACGAGGAAAAACCTAAACCACTAAGCCATCGTGTGAAATGGACGATGCTTCTAAACTGATGGTTTTATATATACGCAGTAATTTAGAAGCAGTTGTTTATTTGCCCAAGAGCCTTTTTTAACCCCTCCAGTTTTAAAAGTCTTTCCAAGGAAGAATTAACCCGTCTGGATATAACAAGAAAAATTATTTCATCGTGCTAAAAGGCCGGGGTTTCTACTGAGAGTGTTAGGCTACTAGTGCAACGTATTTGGGACCAGTTGGTTACTCGCACAAAGAGATCTTTAAAGAATGATCGACAAGCCCATTAAAACCCAATCTGGATATTGCCTGCCTCTCGTTGCCGAAGTGCAGTTAAATCTGATTAATATTATTATTGCAACCTGATGTAAGATTGGAAACCCTGTGGAAAGCCATTGCGTACTCGCTTTGTTTTTATTTCCGTCCTACGCAGTAGAAAATGTACTTTACTGAAAAAGGGATTATGTTCCACTCTGGGATTTTGTTATTTCGGTATGTGGAACCAAAAAAATATTTCCTGACGGTCTAGTCCAGTGGGTTAAGACACTCCAGTAGTGTGTGGCCCAAAAGGGTTTTTTTTATTTCAAGTAATGGTTGGGGCTTAATGCTCACATAACACCACTCAGGGAAGAGTGACAGGTCATCTTAACCTTCACTGCCTGGAGTGATTATGTAGCCCCTGGCCTCTACGTCTATGAAGGGCAATGAAGGTGTTACGCCATATAGCAGTAGTGGTATTAGTGGAAGTTGCATCCCCCGGCTCATCTCGATGTAAACTCGGTTGATTTCAGGACAAAGTTGCCCGCCTCTTGAATGGAACCATCTTGTTTTCGGAGGATAGATGGGGAACTGAGACGCTGATATAACCGGGCAATAAGGCTGCTCAGTTGTACTTGTGCCACCACGTGAAGGCGTCCCTCTTCAGCACCACCCCACGTAGTATGGTAATTTTAAGGTATATTGTTCCCAGCACGCTTATATCGTGGCATATACTTCGCTAATTTTAATACACCTGGAATTGATTTAATCTTATTTATTTTTTACATGTCAGATCAGAACCGCTTCTATTGCTAGAAAAGTAAAATGTGGGTACATGGAATACGATGAGCTTTGGTTATACGGTAGGAAGGAGCCAACATGGTTACCAATCAAATTGACCCTCCAATCTGACCACACTTGGCCATCAAATGAGCTGAAAGAGGTCAGGAATCTCTGTCAGACTAAAAAAAAAAGCAACATTTTGATATTAGTGTATATACCGAATATTCTAATGTAATACAAATAATAGTTGCTTCATTACTGTAATTTTCAAATACTCGTTATTGCGAAAGTGTGATTGTTCAAAGATTTATTATATCCTGTCCATTTTATCTTGCCCGAAAACTGCCATCTCTCGACCTTGAAAGAGGAACTGTAGCAAACTCCTCACATTTAAATATGATGCTACTCACTAACATGTTTTATGAAATGGTTTTAAAGTCTTAGTACTTGTATTGCTTTATTCTGCCGCCGAGGTACCGGGAATGAGCTTCAAAAGGACAAAATCAAGGGCAAATTACCCCTCCCATTAACGTGACAGTATTTAGTCTATTCCGAGTCACATCGGACGGTTTTACTGAGTCATTATATCCTCAAAGTGCTAAAGTGGACGCAGTATGAAATAGTCGAGTGCGTTTGTTCTAAGTTGACAAAGATCTCGAACCACTTTCAGCTCGGATGATAGCCAATGCAGTCATATTAGACGGCATATTTGACAAGTTCCCAAGGAGATTTATTCCTATGTCATGGCTAAAGCTTATCGACTTTCTCGCAACCATGATACAGTATTCAAGTTTTAGGACTGATACAGAACTGTCCTGTGAGAATGAACCAGTTTCAGTATGATACCTAACATTCCATTGCATTTTCTTCTTTTACTGATACAGTATTTTCAGTTAATATGCTTATGCAAAAGTAGGATAGTATTCAGCAAAATTTTATTGTAGTTCTTCCACTTTTACTTGGTGGAGATTTTTCGTAATTTTTAAGCTTATTTTTCCGCCTCAGTGGCACAATTAGACGACAATACGGCACCACTTCCTTTCTAGTGAATTTTTCCGCGACTGGTACTATATTTTTGCCTGATCTCTTGCCACATCTCCTCTTTGAAGACAGAGAGATTGCAATTTTAGGTCAGATTTAAGTAGACAGAGCAATATTGCAGCAGTATAATACCAACTACATTGCTACACGACTATCAATAATTTTGTTCGTTGGTAATTTTCTGTTAATCTGTCATTGCGAAAGTGAGCCAGAATTCATCAAAACATTCTTACTGTGTGTGTGTGTGTGTGTGTGTGTGTGTGTGTGTGTGTGTGTTTATATATTCAGGGGCACGAAGCATTAATCTCCCTGCGCCGTCCAAAAGTTTCCTTGAAGGAGAGGCATTATTTCACTCCTCAGGCCAAAGGGATACGGAGAGGCCAACCATTAATCTCCACGGCAGCCTCCTCTCCTCTCCTCTCCCGCCATCATCTGTCATGATGTGTTTACTGACTGACCTCATATCTTGACCATGAAGTGACCTCCTTTACCCACAGAACTGAGGCCACTTAAATGTCGAAACTATAAACTACTATTTCTTGAATCACTGACCTTTTTTCCCAAGACTTCTTGCCTTGAACAGTAATACTCAGGTCACATACTTCTCCTTAAATGACCTCTTTTCTCCCTATTCTGAGTCATTTGGATGTGGAGAAAACAAATTGCCTGATTTTATGTTACTTTCTACTTTCTTTGATGTGTCTGCTTTGACTAATTGTCCATCAGCTGAGAAGTCTCTTATTTCCCACGTACTGACCCTCACTTGATCTTTTCTGTAGTGCTGAGGTCAAGTGGATCAGAAACCTACCAGTTCTATTATCAACGACTGGTTTGTAGTTTGACCCTGACTTGACCTACTTTCCACCATCGCCGAAGGTCATGAAATGTGGATAAGACTAGGAGGCATATCATACTAACTTTAATCTGTTGACGGGAGGGCTGAAGTCAACCTCACCCCTGTACTAAGGTCTTTTATGGTATACTTAATTTTGTTATCTTCTGACAGTTTTGTTCAGCTTTATGGACTTTTTGAGCTGGAGTTGTCTAAGATACTGTAACCTGTCTTTACTCCCTTCACTACTTGCGGTCTCTTGAGCTGAATATAATAGTTTTGCAATAGCCACAGCAAAATGAAGCAGACGTCCTCGAACTCATGAGGATGAATGTAGGTAAGGGCAAGTTGGCAGCTGTTGTATCCTTGACTTCCTGGCCTTGACCTCTTGAATGCAACGCTAAGGTCAAGCAAATATATTACCCCATAACTCAGATGACCTATTTCGTATTTTGTGTTTATTTGCACCAAACGATTTATTCACCTTACAACATACTTCGGACTGGAGGGATTAAATGTAGCCTTTTATTACCCCTTCACCGCGAGAGGATTTTCTTCAAGATGACTGTAGTCGTCTGCTGGTGGCCTGATTACAGTGAGAATAAAGTAAAGTAAATGTAATGAAGGATATGAATGCTTAGTAAAATTATGCTTAACGTTATTACCTTCTGAGTTATCATACAAAAGACGAAATTTAGGACTGTAAATTGCCTAAGGCCCTAAGCTATTTTGTTCACTAGAGGAGTACTTCAAGCAGTGACAATTAAACTCAGCTTCGAGGCATTTGAAACTGGAGGGGTTAGGTAATGCATTCAGTGATCCCATCAGTGTATGTATTTTTCTCTTAGTTTAATTTGTTCATCAGGAGGTAGCAGGAATGGAAAATATGTCACCGGACCGAAGGCCTTAAAAACAGTTCTCTAATAAAACTTCTCCCTTTTATTGATGCATTTACTATTTTATTGTAGTACCCAACAGGGGTATTGTGCTGGCTACCGGTATACGATATTGTCCAGTAAAGGAAAGCCCTAGCAGGCAAATGATTAGCCATTTCAGTCCTAGGGCGTCATTCATTGTTTATTCTTGCTGATACCAGACGATTTCATTAAACTTTGGCGTGATCTCTAGAAGTGAAGAGGCCGATAATTAAAGCTATATCTAACCAGTCAAGCCCAGATTTCGCTAACAGTCTAAAATAATAGTATTTGAAGGTAGTAAGAATCAATAAGAACTACGTCATCAGACTAAGAGGTTAAAGACCTCGCTGGCACTGACCCACCGTAGCACAGATGTCCGCTGAATATTGATAGGTTTGGATGGAGGGGCCAGAAGTTTTGATATCGCTATTCCTGACCTCATTACCTCGACCCCAGCGACCCAAAGACTAAGATCACTTATAGTTGGTACATATTTACTGGACGGAAGTGAACCATGCCTTCAGCTTAAATACGAAGCCGCGGTTCCACGAAATTCGAACTGCGTTTGGAATGCGTCTCCTTGGTTAATAGTTAAATCGACCCTTTGGTCCTACTTCAGTTGCCAACTAACTGAAGTGAGAAATGCTTAGGGATCTTTATCAAGTTAAACAAACAAATAAACAAACAAACTCTCCCTTCCACTTGAAGATTTACTCTGCTGGCCTTCTAACCATGGCCTCCGTGATTTCAGTGCTGACCTCTAAACCAT
>JAGKTI010020396.1:0-16351 GCA_018397915.1 Birgus latro | reverse complement strand
CATACATACTCTTCATGGCATTCAGCAACTTCCCATTTACTCCATATATTCTTAATACTTTCCACAATCCCTGTCTACCCACCCTGTCATATTCTTTCTCCAAATCCTTGCAGGCTGCATACAACTTCTTTCCCTTCTCTGGAAACTTTTCCACTAAAGACCTAAGAATGAATTTCTTTTCTACACAACCTCTTCCCTTCCTAAAACCTCCCTGTTCTTCTCCAACTAATTCCTCTGTTTTTCCCTATCTTTGTCAGTAAGTGTCCTACCATATACATATACATTTCCTATTACGCAAAGAAGGCAAATGCCCCTATGATTACCACACACTTCTTTTTCCCCTTTTCCTTTGTACAGGGGAATAGTTATACTTGACTTCCAATCCTCCGTGACCAGCCAATCTGCACATATTCCACATCCATTCTACCACTATCTCTCCCCCATGCTTCAGCATTTCACCACACACTCCATCAATTCCTGGGGCTTTCCCCATTTTGACATTCGTCATTGCTTCCACAACCTTTATCCTACTGATTTCTTCCTCTCCTGTCACATCCCTCTGTCTTCCAGCCATTCCCCAGCCACTTATACATGCATTGTCGGGCAGTGGATGTTGGAGCGGCCCTAGTGAGAGAGGGCATTGTTTGGAAACTCCCTGTACTGTTGTTTGCAGATGATACTGTGTTGTTGAGTGAAGACAAAGGGGAGCTGGTAGATGAGTTTGGGAGAGTGTGTAAGAAACAGAATCTAAAGGTGAATGTAGGGAAGAGTAAAGTGATGGTCTTCGAGAGAAGTGAAGCCAGTGAATGTACAGTGAGATTGGATGGGGAAGATATGGAGAATGTGAGTGCATTTAAGTACTTGGGTAGTGTGATGAGTAAGGATGGAAGTCTGGAGGGTGAAGTGCTTGAAAGGGTGCAGCAGGGAGGGAAGGTTGCTGGTTTCTTGAATGCATTGATAAGAAGCAGGGAAGTGAGCATGGAAGTGAAAACATTGCTACATGACAATATTGTGATACCAACTTAACATATGGAAGTGAAGCTTGGACCCTGTTGAAGGGACAGAATTTGAGAGTGAGAGTAGTGGAAATGAGTTATTTGAGAGGAGTTTGTGGAGTCACATGGAGAGACAGACTAACAAATGGGGAAGTGATGGAGCATTGTGGTGTGGATGTGGATGTGATAGGAAGTGTTAGGAGAAACACGTTAAGGTGGTTTGGGCATGTGGAGAGGATGGAGAGTGAGAGACTGAGGGGGAGAGTGTATGTGAGTGAGGTGGAGGGGGGGAGTGGGAGGGGGAGGCCAAGGATGAGGTGGAGGGATGGAGTGGGGAGGTATATGAGAGAGGGGGGTGTGAGCTGGGAGCAGGGCAGTGAATTGGTGGGGGACAGAGCGACATGGAGACGATTTGTTTGTGGCCACCCCGTGCGGGATTGAGGTGTCTGGCAATAGATAGATAGACTTTCATTCTCTATGTTCAACAATTCCTTAACCCCTTAACCGCGGGTCGTCACTTCCGTGACGCTCGGGTGCAATGGATCATGCCGCAGGGCGTCACTTTTGTGATTTTGTGTTGTTTTGAATTTGCCCGGGCTTTCAGGTGGTGACCTGTATCATCTATCAGCACTACCAATGTCCAACAATAGTCAGAGCTGCTAATGTCATCAGTACTCCCATCCATTGTTGAAAATTAACCATTTTCCCCTATTCTAGACTCCCCTTCCTACCTCCCCTCCATTACCTTCTCGTGTCGTCTGCTTAGCTGCTCTGCACTACTCAAATCTTCCCCGGATTTTTCCACTTATTTTATCCATTGAAATGAGTCTTGTGCCCTATTCTTATACCAAAAAATATATATATAAAAAAATAAGGTAATTGATAGTGCCATACACCTGGAATTGGCTAATAATCACTTGGCAACATCCAACCTGCACTCATTCACTAATTTCCCCTGCTTTTTTTCCCCATGAAATATGCCGTATGAGCTATTCTCGTGATATAAATGTTTATAAGAAAGGAAGGGTGAAGCCTGAGTGATATTTATATTCACCTGGAACTACCTCATTCTCGTGATATAAATGTTTATAAGAAAGGAAGGGTGAAGCCTGAGTGATATTTATATTCACCTGGAACTACCTCATTTATTGTGTATTGTCTAGATTTCGTACGACTTATATCTTAGCATATACATTAGCAACTGACATTTTCAACTCTTGGCTACCAAGGTACGTACATTCACTTCACTGTCGTCCTTCAAGGGGGAGTCACGTCGCAGTCATGCCCCTCCATTTCTGCCGCTTTTGCACCCATTATAAAAGGCCCTGTGACCTCTACCCGTACTAAACATTGTGTGGGAAGTGGTAAAGGACTGTAGATATATATAAGTGTAAGAAAGTACTACAAATAATAAAGTGTGAGTGTGTATATGAGTAAGAAGTGACAGAATACCAGCGGCGAATTACCGCGAGTGGGAGGCTCGTATGCATTCGTAGTAGCAGTAGTTGTTCCCTAGGCAGTCTGGCCGAACAGCCCGGAGTCCCTAAGGAAGGCCGTGGCAGAGACCGGGCTTTCCCACAGAGCTCTCAAGGAGTTTATGTTGTGTTGTTGGCGTAGGTGATTGTGTGCAATGCAGTCTTCCATGATGTGCTTAATAGTACGGGGTGCTGTGTTACATCCTGGGCAGGTATCAGCGACGGAGTCATCCAGCCTCTTCTGATAACTCAAGAGGGCTGGATGATGCCCACATCTCAGCCTGCCCAGGTGGACCCTGTCCTCATGGGGGAGATAGGATTCAGAAGGATGGATATCAGGAGGCCATGCATGCAGCTGTGTGTTGACTTTGAGTGACTGAATGGAACGGCGAGTGATCTGAGTATGAATATGCTTCTGGAAGCTGGTCTGAGGCGGGCAGGGGAGAAGAGATGATAGTATTTGTGTATGATATCGTGTGCTGGGTGTTGTTTTGATGTTCTTTGGTGTGTGTGTGTGTGGATGTGCTGCCATGTAGTGTAGTGGATGTTGTGGGTTTGTGGAGGTTGCAGGAAGAGTTTCGGTGCCTCTCATGTCTAGATAATCCTTGACTTTGAGAACTTTGATTTCTTGGTGTAGGTGGTCTGTAGGTGTAGTAGCTGTGCAGCCTGTGATTATTTTTAAGGCCTTGTTTTGTACGGTCTGAAGAGTGTTGTAGTGTGTTTTAGTGAGGTTAGGAGCCCAAGCAGGTCTTGCATAAGTCATCACTTAACGTATATATTGTTTGTATACTGTGGTGGTGGTTTCTTTGTTGTGTCCAAATGTTGTATGGGCAAGTGACTTCAAGGCATTGAGTCTATGTGTTAATTTATTTTTGATGTTTGTGATGTGTTGTTTAAATGACATTGATGTATTGTATGTTACACCAAAGATTTTGGGCATGTGTGTGTGTGGTAGGGGAGGTGTGGAATGTGACTGTGTTCTGCTGTCCAGTTTGTGAGAAGGGTCACTGTAGATTTGGCTGGGGCTATCTTGAGTCTGTTTGTGGTGAACCATTCATGTAGTGTGTTGAGGTAAGGTTGGAGGATTTGTGTGGCTGTGTTTGCATTTTGATGTGTGCATGTAAGTGTTATGTCATCTGCATAGGAAGCTATGTGTATTTGTTGTGTGTGGGGTGTGGGTATGTCATGCATGTATAGGTTGAAGAGTGTAGGAGACAAGACAGATCCTTGGGGGACACCATTTGTGAAATTTCTGATGTTCGAGGACTGACCAGCAAAAGTTACATGTGCATATCACCCTGCTAAGTAGTTTGCTAGCCATCTTTTTGTGTTATTGTGCATGTTTGTGTTGAGTATTTTGTTTGTGAGGTTGTGGCGGGGGATGGAATCAAAAGCTTTACTAATGTCTAGTGTGACAAGGAGTGTTCTATGTTGTGGCCTAGCTGAATTCATGCCATCAAAAACTCTCTGTGTGAGGTCTGTAAGAAGAGTGTTTGTGGAGTGTAGTGGCCTAAAACCATGTTGTGATGGGGCTAGGGGGGTGTGAGGTGTAACTAGTTGTAGTACCAGCCTTTCAGTGACTTTGGAGGGGGTGCAGAGGAGTGTGATGGGGCAGTGTGAGGAAGGTAATGTGGGGTCTTTGTTGGGTTTGGGGATAGTGATGATAATGCCATGGTTCCGGATGTTGGGTATTATGTTGTGTGAGTAGCTGTAGTTTGATATGTTGGTGAGTGCTTGTATGCCTTGTGGTCCAATGTGTTTAAGGTGTATGTTGCTTATGTTGTCTGGTCCACAGGCAGATGAGTGCTTGAGGTTGCTGACGATGTGCTTCGTCTGGTTGTAAGTGAAAGGTGCGAATTCAGTGTCTGTGGGGAACTGTCTCTTACGTCGGATGATACGTCAGTCATCACGATGAGGGTTTAGATGGCTGACATGTGAAAAGTGGTTGATGAGAGTGTTTGCTTGTTGTTTATTTGAAGGAATGGTGTCTGTTGTTGTGATGGCAGCGTATGATAGTTTAGTGTTGCTGTTGGAGAGTTTGATGCTGTTTAGTGTTTTGTAGAGTTTGCTGGTGTTTGTTTTGTGATCAAGTGTTTGGAGATACTTGTTCCAATTTAGTGTTTGATGTTCTGATATTTTATTGTTTATTTGAGTGTTGAGTTCTTGTATTTGTTGTATGGTGTCATGCGTATGTGGTGTTCGGCAGTGTCGTAATGTGTCCCGTTGTCTGATGAGGCCTTGAATTTCTGGTGTGAAATTGGGATTGTGTCTTTTTCTGTTGCCTCTGGGGATGTGTCTTTTATCTGCATTTTGTATACAGTAAGACCTCACTATAACAGACTAATTGGGGCTCAGGCCAGTCCGAAGTATGCGATTTTCCGATAAAAGCAACATCCGGACTTACCCCTGCTAATCCGGACTTTTTCCGATATATCAGACATTAGTCCGGATTGCATCGGTAGTTTTCACCACCATTGCAGTATTGTACTGTGTTTTACCTTCACTACATTACTCAAATGGTATAATAATACTGTACTGTGCACTGAAAAACATGTCTTTTACTTGTCTTATTATGGTGAACATAGCTGAAGTTGTCAGGCAGTCCGGACTGATTCTGGCTATATCGAACTTTTTCCGATATATAGGAGTTTAGTCTGGTAGCTCCTCGAGTCCGATAAAAGCGAATTCCGGTCTACTGAAGTCCATTATATCGAGGTTTTACTGTAATTGTATTGAAAGTGTGCACAGCAGTGTTGATGTTTGTGATGATTGTACTGTTTAATGTTTCAAAGTGTTGTTCTGTTTCAGTTGTGAAGGCCTCCCAGTTGGCTCTCTTATAATTAATGTAAGTGTGTCTGTGGCCCGCTGGGGTGATTCTGGTTTTGGTAGTGATGATGATCGGGAGGTGGTGAGAGCCAAGGGCTCTGACCACTCTCCAGGAAGTTGTGGGGGTGAGGTTTGGGGAACAGAAGGTGATGTCTGGGGATGATGGGAGGAAGAGGGCTTGGTATGGGATATGGGTATGAAGAATGGGATGATTGAGTACGATAAGGTGATCTGTCTGGGTTTGTAGTGCCAGCCCTCTGTCTGTGTCAGGGTTGTTGACATACCAGGCCGACGCCTTGGCGTTGAAATCACTACCCAGGATGATGTTTGGTATGTTAGTGATGTGGTGTATTTGTGGAGAGTAATTGTGTGGTACTGTGGGGGATGATTGGGGGGGAATGTATATGTTGGCGATTGTTGTGTGTGATTTGTTACCAGTGCTTATTTTAATTGATTGTATTTCTGTCGCAGTGTCATGTGGGGGGAGAAGTGACTTTGTTTGTGCACTGGTATCTGAAAAGTTTACAGATTTGTGTACCAGGGTGATGAGTCCACCGCCACCACCGTCGGCCCGGTCCTGTCTGATGGTGGTGAAATTATGAAATATAGGTGTTTTTTGTGTTGCGCATAGTTTTGTTTCTTGTAAGATGGCAATATGTATGTTGTGTTGTTTGATGAATTGTGTGAGTTCTTGTTTTTTTGTGTTTATGCCATCTATGTTTAGTTTGAGAATGTTTATGTTATGTGTGCGGTGTGTGTTGGGTGCTGCAGCACAGAGGGGAGGTGGTGGTGAGGGTGAATGGGAAAGGGTAGGAGAAGGTTGTGGTGGAGGTAAGGGTTGGGGTGGTTTAGTTCGGGGTGGGATAGGATGGGTTAGGGGATTGGATGGTGTGGGAAGGATTGGTGGGTTAGGCTGAGGAGGTGTGAGGGAAGTAGGAGTAGGGTTGGTGAGGGGGTTAGTGGGTGGGGGGAAGGAACATAAGGAGCAGGTCCAGGTGTTTGTGTAGTCTTTTCTGGATGCAATTGTTGTGCAGGTGTAATGGGTCCAGTTCTTGCAGGAATTGCACTGAACTGAACCCTTTGTCTCTCGGCTCGGCATAATAGGTTTTGAGCATGTTGGACATGTATATTTGTTGTTGGGTCCTGGATTGCTGTCAATATCCTCGGCGAGAAGAAGTCGTCAAGAAATGACCGCCGGGGAGTCATTTCTCGGTGTAGAGAAAACGGTGTTGTTGTGTGTGGTGTGTGGAGAGATGTGGTACTTGCCCAGGCGACCGAAGCCACTCCCGGGGGGGGGGTTGCGGTGGTTTGGCCCCCATGCTGTCCTCCTCTTCTCCTCGACAGCCTCTGGGGGGTAGACCCACTACGAAGATGCCACCACTCCAGGTCCGTACGCGCTCGTATTTTACATTGCTTTCACAGTGTTTTTTTTTTTCTTTTTTTTTAGTATAGATTCCAAACTAATTGGATATCATTGAATAGTGTTTCTAGTGATAATATGAGGCTGTGGTATTCATATTACGGGATGTCGGGAAGTGTAAAGTGGAGACTTAGTTACCCAACTTCAGAAGTCTCCACAAGTCCTACGGTAGTCGATGAGTGCTAAAAAAAACATCCCAGGAGAGATCTGAAGGTATGTGCCATATGCATATATAATTATAATATTCTAGGACTAATAACTGATTTTTGGCAAATATTTTTAAAACGTAAGTCGGAGCGCTGATTTTCCCCGCTGGATGGGCACGGCGCGCCTCTGACAACCCCGCGGTTAAAGGGTTAAAATGTTCTCCCCATCTGATCACTTTTTCTCCCTTCTCCACTAGTAATCTACCATTTTTATCTTTCACTCCCCGACTAACTTCTTTGACACCCTATCTAACTCTTTTTACCTCTTTCCAGAACATTTTATTACATTCCCTCCACTTTACACTCAAATTCCTTCCAAATTCCTCATCCACTCTCTTCTTACTCTCCTTCTTACTGATCTTTCACCTCTCTCTTCCTGTCTACGTATAACTCTCTCTTCTGTCTCTGAACTTCTTCCACACCCCTGTTTCTCATCCACTCACTATATGTTTTCTTCTTTTGTGCCACATCCTGTCTCACTTCTTCATTCCACCACACTGTTCCTTGCACCCCTTTTCATCTTCTCTTCACCCCATACACCACCTCACATGCTGTACATCTTTCTTCTGTGAATATCTTGCACACACCATCCATGTCCCCCATCTGCTCCAGTCCATATTTACCCAATCACTACTCCACTTCTCTCTTAAACTCTGCCTTTTTTCCATCCTCTTGTAACCTTTCCACCCTCCTTGTATGAACTACTTCCTCCTGTCTTTCCTTTCTTTTACTCCTCCTTTCATTTGAACCTTGATTCTCACCACCACCAAGTGGTGGTCAGAAAGTCCACTTCCCCAGCCTCTATATGCTCTTGCATGCATTACACACCTTCTTATCCTATCATCCACACATACATAATCAGTCATTGCCTTCTGTTCATTCATTTCACCACCCAGCTTTGTTATCACATGCCATATATACCTTTGGATCATTTTTTGCCTGAAGAGGTTATTGGCTTCACCATACCCCTCCTGGCATAATTGTCCACTAGAGCACTGCCATTTTTATCTACCTCTGCAGGCACACCCCACTCACCAACTACTCCATCCACCTTCACATTCCTTACTTTTCCATTCATATCTCCAATCAGAAACTCTCTCATTCCTTTCACACTTTTCCAGGCACGCTTCCACATTTGTCCAGAACTCTTCTTTCACTCTTGCACAACCTTGTGTTGGCGCATACACACAAACAATCGCCCACATTTGTAGTCCAACTTTCAATCTTACCTACACAATCCTTGAGCCAACTAATCCATACTCTCTTATATACTCCTTCCATCTCTTGCACATAACAGTACACACTCCTTCTTTTGCCCTCTCATTCTCACCCACTGCTGCGCATGTACCCCATCCTTACTCCCATTCTCTCACACTCTCACCTCTCCTTTTAGTTTCAGGTAATCCACATACATTCACTTTTGCACCCTCAAGCATCTGGACAAAATCTCTCTCTTTTATCTCATCATTTTCTGAATTCTGTTTCAGCAGTTGTACTGTTAGATGTGTTCTTGTTGAACACCTGCGGTCTGTCTTGCTGAGCAGACCCATCCTATGCCCCTAAGCAATCACCGCTGGAGGGTGTAATGAGTACAGTAGACCCTTAATATAATGGACATATTGAGCGGAAGTCTGATCCGAAAAACACGATACTGTAATCCATTATATCCGATGGGTCCCTCCCGAGGTGGGATTTCAAGTACATGTTTGAAAATAAATGAGGAAAGTAGGATATTTTGTTATGTTTCATTTTGTTTCTAAAGGCTCTAACATGATTGCATGCATTGACCATGGTCAACTAATGACAGCTGTCCATGCTGCTCAGTCTAGCAGCCTTCCTATTCAGTCCCTTATCCCTGAGGTCACATTTTATGACCATGTCCCAGGTATTTTTTGGTCTTCCTCTCGCAACCCCCTCCCAAGCGTTCACACTTCTCAGTTTCTGCACCTAATTGTCATCCCCCATCCTCTCCACATGCCTGACCCATCTCAGTCTAACTCTCCCCATCACACCAGTACATTCCAGCCCCATCTTACCTCTTAACTCTTTCATCGTAAACCAGGCCCCCCCAGGCCTCACATTCAAGGATGCACTGCACACCACCTAATCATTGTCATTTCTGTTATGTTTGAGCCTTTCGAATATCGTCTTCCTTTACTGCCCATGTCTCACTACCATACAACATTACACTCCTAACATATGCTGCATACAAAGATTCCTTAGCACAGAGGGAGAGCCCTCTCAGTGTCAGGAAAGGCAACAGCTCCCCGGACTTCTTCCAGCCACTCCTTACTCTAGCCACAGAGCTAGCTCCAGCCCCACTTTCAGCACATAACGTGTCTCCCTAGTAACAAAACTCCTCCGCACTCTCACGCCAGACAATCTCCTCATGCTCTCCCTGCTACACTGCACACATAAAATCAGCATTATTTCGCATTCTACCTCTAATACCACTACTGTAAACCCTTCACAAGTCGAACTATATGGGGCTCTACCCTAGTTTGAATTACCAAATTTTCCGTCTTACTGAATTTTCACTCCCCCAAAATTGCCAAGACAGTACCTATTACATGTCCTTTCAACACTAAATTAAAGGAGCATATAGCCTATAAATAAATGAGTTATGACAAAAAACAAGTTAGTGCATTTAATATACCTTTAACCCCTTCAGTGCTGGCTGTATTTTCATTTTGTTCTTACTGCCACCAGACAATTTTAGTCAGTGTAGGTTGGATCTGTGGAAGTGTATGGGGTTGATACAGCCTTCGTTAGCCCCTTCAGTACATGAGTCCAGTCCTGAGTGCCATAAAATCGGCTGGAGGAAGCGTAAATAAAGTAGAAATAGACGTCACAGTACTGAAGTGGTTAACTGGTAGAAAATCATTCACAGAGGCAGTACAGACTGTCAGCAGCATGTGTTGGAGATGGATTTTTCACCCTCCCAGATTGCAAAAACAATACTTATTACTTGTCTTTTTAACACTAAAGTAAAGGAGTATATACAGTGTATAAGTTAATAAAGAAAGACAAAAAAAAAGAATTCAGTGCACATAAGTTGCCTTTCGTTAGAGGCAGTAGATTCATCGACAGTTTGTTTTGTTTTGGAGACAGAGGTGGTTGAGTTCACACTTTAACGTAAATTCTAAACAGTACCCAGTATTTATTTCACTCTACATTAAGAACTAAACTTAAATGTAATCACTGTAATAGACTGCAATGTAACACTTTCAGTAATAATAGTACTGAACATTAATCATGATCACTTAACATAAGTCACACGTGCACATTTTTTTTTTTTTTTTTTTTTAGCTTCATTCCTTTACGACTGGAGGTGCCAGTATCACTTCTTTTAAGCTTTGAACCTTCCATGGCAAGGCAGAAGGCAAAAGGAGAGCACTGCTCAGCATAAATGACAGTAAGAATGGCACAATTACCATCTCCAAAAGCAAGCAGCAGACTGGTGCCATGTATCCGCCTGGCGCCATTTGTTCCCCTACCTCCGTATTTCGGCCTACTTTCATGCGGGGTCTCTGCCTGAGTTTGTCTAACCGAAGATTGCGTCTTCTAAAAGTTCGACTTGTAAAGGGTTTATTGTATAATAATCCCTCCAAGATCCGACATAATAAAGCCCAAGCAACGTCTGGGACTTGGTCTTTTCTGGGACTTGGGAAAAATACCCCTGGACAGGTACTTATAGACCCCAACACAACTTAACTTTGAAATAACCCCTACTGGACATGCACAACACCTATTAAAACCATATTCACACAATTAAGGGACAGAAACCATAAATCAAATGAAAAGGAACCAGGGAATGAGAAATTACAAGTGAGTAAGGAAAATATTTAGCAGCGTACAGGGTACTTACGACACGTCTGTGGCCATTGCAATGATTAACCCGCCTCCTCTATGGCTCTAACAGTGGTGAAGGTACACTTGAAGCACATACAGTAATCCAGTGTTGCGCTGCACTTAATCCTTTTCCCAGTGAATTATAATTAAGACCGCACATTCTGTTCTTACTTGTGCCACGCCAGTTACAGCATGCCACTGTTGCACTCTCCACTCAATCCTTTGCACTCTGAATTCTGATTTCTTAACACTGCACAACACTGTAAATTCCCATGTGGTCTAGTGGTGAGGTATTGCAGTTTATTCACTGTCCACCACAAAAGCGAGCACGTGGGCAGCCATGTCGATGAGCGTGCAGTCATTATGGTAGGTAGGCAGGAAATGGGGAGGATGCGGGGGCGCTCTAGCGGATGTCTCTGGAATTACGCACCAAAACACAGCTGTTCGTCACCGCGCTTCAAATTTTGAGTAGGGATGAACACATATCTGCTTTNNNNCCCCCCATTTTGACGTTTTTTGGCCATTTTTAGTGTCCCAGATGTCCGGCTATCATAGGGAATATTCCGAGACTTGGACTAATGGACCCAAGCCCAAAATGCCCTGGACTTGGGGTGTCCAGGACTTGTGCATCCAGGTCTTAAAGGGATTATTGTACATGGTCTTAAAGGGATTATTGTACTCAGATAGCCCGATTATCCGGGCTGTATGGTGTGAAGGGGTGACTGAATAGTCCGAAATCACGATTAATCCAGCGGAAACAAAAAACAAGTACTGTTAGACTGATTTATTTACCGGTAAATGTACACTTAACATAGCAGAAAGACCTTACCAAATCTTTCCATATGCATCCTGCTTGTTTCTGTATTTTTCTAGTTTCAGTTTGGTAAATTTCTTTATCTTGCTGAAAAATATCCTCTCTGTTATTATCGGCACGTTCCTGAAGCTGTACAGTTGCGTTCGTGAGTCCTGATACACATGTAATTGTCTTGTGTGCTGTTGTGTCCACCGTCGGTAGGATGTCAAATTATTTCACTTGCTAACTGACCAAATTATGTTCAGTGTATCATGCAGTAAGCACAAAAGTTCCATATTCCAAAAGCAGTGAGCACTGCAATAGACAACAAAAACACCTGTGTATCGGGACTCATGAACGCGACTGTACCTTCGATTGTTTCCAGCACAATGGAAGAAACTCAACATATTCAAGTGTGGATTTCGTTTCCCAACTTCCAAACTGGAGATTAAGTTAGGTTAAATTATTAGGTGCAGTTAAGCTAAGTTAGGCCAGGTTTGGTTAAACAATGAGATCAGAACAGTGCCTTCCGCCATTGCGTTAACTAACAACAAGAGTTGCACACCAGCAGAACAGCTAAAAACAACGGGGAAACAGATTTAACAAGAAATGTTTATTTGCCAACCCAGAAACAATCAGAAAAACATAACAGAATATCAGGATGAACTGATTTGGTAAGGTGCTTTTACTGCTTACAGTAAAGCGTATGTTTAGCCCCCTCAATGGCAGTGAGTTCAGAAATTTGCGTGCTCCCGTGGCAGGCCTTGGAACCATTTTTTCTAAGTTCTGAAATCAGTTTCTATTTCTTACAGATGTGGTAAGACTCGTCTGGTGCACTTCTGATTTTTTTTTTGTCCCTAAACCAATTTTCTGATTTGCTATGAATCGTGAAAGAATAAAATTAGGGCACATGTGACATTAGCATTAAAACATATTGACGAAAACATCTGGAATGAAGTGGCCGCCTGGCTATTGAGATGGTACAGCAGATTTGTATAACCATACCAGTGACCTTCGTTCCCTTCCCATAATTGTTCGCAGATTTTATAGCTCCCTAACTCAGCGTCACTGACACCGGTGCAGTAATGCATTGTTCAAGAATGGCAGCTATGAAGGGGTTAATAGAAATACATAATTATTTGTATCAATACTGTCTCAAACATACACATAACGAACAAAGAATGAACAGTAAATGTACACTCAGCTGCAAAGAGCAGAAATAACTGTATGCTCTGTCGGTCCGAAATGTGTTGGGAACTGCAATATTGAACAAAAAATGTGGGATGCTAACTTACGAGAAGATGTGAGATGAAAGTTTTTTTTTTTTTTCTGACTAGTAAACATTTTTGCTCCATTTCGTCCCCTAAAATTGTGAAACCTGTAAATTATCGTGTAAGGATACAGCCTAATGACCTTGCCAAGTCAGTTTATATTCCTCTAGTTTGTTTTCTGTATTTTTCTGCCTATTTTGAGGGTGGTAAATTACCTTTCTCTCGCAGCAAGATTTCCTCTCTTATTATCATTATGTTCCTTAATCCTTACCTACTATTCTTTTCGGCATAATGGAAGAAACTTACTCAAAATTAAGGGGCATGTTACATTAGCATTTACACATATCGGCGAAGATATCTGAGAGGAAGTGACCGCCTAGCTGCTTGCGACAGTAGGGTAGGGTCGTGTAAACATATCAGTGACCTTCGATCCCTTCCCATAATTGCTCGCAGTTTTTTTTTTAAAGCTTTTACCTCACCGTCACTGACAACGGTACAGTAAAGCATCGTTCAAGGCCGACAACAACTATGAAGGGGTTAATGGAATACATTATTGTTTGCATCAATACTCTCTCTCTCACACACACACTTAAGAACGAACAAAAGAATGAACATAATGTACACTTAACTGAAAGAGATAGAAATAACTATATGCTCTGCCAGTCTGAAATGGGAAGCGCAATATCTAACGAAGATTGTGAAACTGAATGCTAACTTAAGAGAACATGTGTGATGGTAGAGCAATTTTTTTCTGATTAGCAAACAGTTCTGTTCCATTTTGTCCCCTAAAATTGTGAAACCCATAAATTTTCGTCTAAGCATACGGCCTAAAGACTTTACCAGTTCAATTCATATTCCTCTAGTTTGTTTTCTGTATTATTCTACTTTGAATTTGGTAATACTTACCTTCTCTTGCTGAAAGATTTCCTCCTTTATCATCATCACGTTCTTCAGACCGTACCTACGACTGTTTCCGGCATAATGGAAGAAACTTATTCAACATAATAAGAAGTGGATTTTAATTAGAAGTGGATTTCGTTTCCCAATTCCCCAGCTGGAGCCCTGGTTAGGATAGGTTAAATGATTAGGTAGTTAAGCAGGGTTAGGCTAGGTTAGGTTATCAGTCGCCTAACAAAACTCCACCTTGCCATCCATGTGATCGAGATGTGAGCAGGAGGTGTGGGTGGAGGGACAGACTCACGCTCGTTTACCCGTGCCTCGCTCGCTAGCAACCGGAGCTATTGTACAAATAATTCTATGTATTACTGTACCACTGAACCATTCAGTCACGGCCCGGATATACCGAAGGCTGGATAATCCGAGCCTGGATAATCGAGCTTTCACCGTACATCTCTTATGCATCGACTTACCACAAACACTACACAAGATCGAATTACTTCACATGCCTGTAGCAAACCACATATGGCCACTCTCTCTCTTCTTTGACAGTACTTCCACCAGTGCTAGATGTCATCACCTTTGTTTTATCTGCATTTGCCCTCAAGCCTTTGTGCCCCATACCATCTCTCCACTTCCTAAATCTTTTCTTTTCCTCCCTTTCATTCTCTGCAGTCAGCACCAAATCATCAGCATACACTATCTCCCATGGGAGCCCATTTCTGAACCCGTATGAATGGACGACAAGTGCCCTGGTTAACAGTAAGGGGCTCAAGACTGACCCCTGATGCACACCAACATTAGCAGAAAACTCATCATTCAAATCTCCATTCACCCTCGCCTGGGTGTGAGCACCCACATTCATAGCCATAACCACTCTAACCAGCCACTCCTCGATCCCAAGCTTTCTCATTGCCCACTTCACCACCTCCTGAGCGATTTTGTCAAATGCCTTCTTCAAATCATCAAAGACAAAGTGCAGATCCTTTTTTTTTTCCTATATATTTTTCCTGGAGCTGGTGGATAATGTATATGGCAGCAGTGGTCCCTTTGCCTACCATAAAACCAAACTGCATCTCATCAGTATTCATTCCTTCTCTAATCCTACCTTCTAGAACTCTCTCCATTACCTTCATTATCTGGTCCAAAAATGTTATGCCTCTATAATTTCTGCTTTCCAGGGCATCACCCCTTCCCCTTGTACACATTTACTGTCATACACTTCTGCCAGTCATCTGGGACAACACGCTCATATATAATCGTATTTATCAAATCAGTAACTAACCTGACTCCTATATCTCCTGAGTTCTTCAGTGCATCAGAATTCAACCCAGACACACCTGCTGCCTTCCTCTTCTGCATCCTACCTATTGCCCTGCTCACAGTAGCAGCGTCAATCAAAGACCAAGGGCCAAACACTGGATCCGCTGTCTCCAAACCTTCCCATATCCAGTCAAACTCCTTATTCATTAACAGGCTATAATGCTTTCTCTAGGCATCTTTAATATCCTCAATGTTCACCACTACCTTTCCTTCATCATTTTTGACATACTGTTCAGTTATGACATCCCTGTTTGCCCTCTTCATCCAATTTGCTTCCTTAAATATCATATTCTTCCTTTCAACATTATGCAGTAATAGTCTCTGAGACTCAGATTTTGCCCTGTATGTGGTACCGCTTTTCTAGGTTTATGCTTGGCAACCAAGTATTCCTCTTTGTGTTTCTTGGAAGAGCCTTCTTATCTCCTTAACCCTTTGGCTGTGACTTGCCATTTCTCAGTCATTCCCCTGAACACATTGTAAGTCCCTAACAGATGAAAATGCTAATTATAACTTTGTTGCTACTTTCTGATTGGAAGTGACCATTAAGTTTTCATTTTTTACTGTGATAATGGTAAAAAATGCTCCTTCCTATGAGAAAATTGTAATTTTCTGAGATAAAATGCAAAAATATTTTTGCCATTGTCTAATTTTGCAATGATGATGTGATCTTTTACTTCAAGCAAGGTCTTTCACTTGTATATATACTGGACACATGTACACTGTTTGTTGTCACATAAAAGAAATAAAAACTTACTGTATTTATATGACAAAATTGTCATTTTTGAGACTGATGACGAGAGTGTATGTGTGTGAGGTGGAGGGGGCAAGAGGGAGAGGTAGGCCGAGGATGAGTTGGAGGGATGGAGTGGAGAGGTATATGAGAGAGGGGAGTGTGAGTTGGGAGCGGGGTAGTGAAATGGTGGGGGCCAGAGCGACATGGAGGCGATTTGTTTGTGGCCACCCCGTGCGGGATTGAGGCGTCTGCCAATAGATAGATAGACAGAGAAAAATTTCGAAAATAATTAAATTTTTCTGTGCCCAAATTTTGCAGTGATGAGATTATCTATTTCAGGCAAGGTTTTTCACATGTGTATATACACTAGACACATGTACGCTGTTTGTTGTCACATAAAAGGAATAAAAATTTACTATATTTAAACAAAAACAACAGATGTGTGGACGGAAATTTGTCTTTTTCAGCTGTGGACTGTACTTGCCTGACGCATCATGAAGAATAATTAGTTGGACAGCCACAGTCACCTAATGTGGCCAGATGGTTAACTGTAGCTCATA
>JAGKTI010020395.1:0-16353 GCA_018397915.1 Birgus latro | reverse complement strand
AGATCGTTGTGTACATATACACAACAGCCACCTTTGGCTTTGAAATGAGAATAGAGAAAGTAGGAGGATACAGAAAAGGGTTTGCTGTCAGTTCTCAGACAGCTGAGTCTCGGAAAGAAAGAGAAGGTGAGGTTTAGAGGAAAAGATGACCCACAAGCCTTGACCAGGTCACGGTGGGCTTTAAACACATTTTGGTCTCTAAAAGAAGTACCATCAGCCAGCTTCAAAACAAGGTATTTCTGCCATCTGGCACAAAGCCAACAGGAATTGGTTCAATGGTAGGGCTGAAAGTTTTCTTAGAGGGCTTAATGCCTCTCCCCTGAGAACTCCTCTTACCCTTAACCCTTACTTGCAGCAGCCTGATATGGTTCAAGCAGAAATGTGTGTGAGGTTAAGCACAAGCAGGTAAACAAAGACATGTTAACCCCATGTAACCCAGACAACTAGTGATCTGTCACTAGCATACATCTGCTGTTTTGAGGTAAGAAAGTGGCACATGGTTTGAATCTGAAATGGGTGGGGGATTCAAATCTCAATTTGACCAGATTCTTGTAAATTCTTGATTTTTTAGAACCGTATTTTTGACAGTCAACCATATAAGGTACCATGACTGAAAGATAAATAACTTACCTCTATATACTTTTCATGGTTGTCAGTAAGTGTGGTGTGATCATCAAGCTTGAGGGTATCCACACCACTCAGCACAACCTGCACATTTTCCTCACGCTCGCCTTCGCCTTCAGATGAGCTTCCTCCAACCTACAATCGGAGTATACGATAAGTGCCATGGGCTATAATCATACATCTTCTTGAACTTTAATGGTAACTGAGTGGTGAGAGCAGTCTGCTGCAGTCTGAAAGGACACAAGGTTGATCCTGTGCTGGGGCAGGGAATAGTTTGTTGATCTGATTTCCATTAAAATAAACTTTACTTATCTTCCACAAGATCCTCCAATATGTAATGAAAATAACTCTGTTAATACCTCTTACATCAGTCATGAATAAGAAAACCCTAGCATGTACTCAAAACAGATGGCGAATATTGGTGCTGATATGGTGACATGTGAAGGACTGTGGCATGTGAGAATTGCTGGGCTTCTGGAAATGGAATATCAAATAAAAATAAATGAATAATAAAAACAGCTACCATACCCAACCATTACAACCAGATTAGAATGGTCCATGATCACCATCATCACCAACTTGACCTCTTTTATCCCACCCAAAGATGGGATGAGGTAGGGTTCAAAGAGCAAAAAAAAAATCTTGACCTGCAAAAGCATGCCCAATTACATGGGTTAAACACTCATTACTCAAGCCCATGGAATCCTAACTCTGCCTCATAGGCCTAATCATCAACACTTATGCATTTCACATTAATAATAATAATAATAATACTCTTCCTTCTGCCTGTGGGTGACTCTACACTGAGTGACAAGCTAAATGGTTTCTTGTACACAAGGAAACTACTAGGCTAGGTGGTAATCATATAACCAAATTTTGGCGCCTGGTGGTTTAGTGAGTAATTACGGCACTCCAATCGGATTAAGCCGGTGAAGGTTTATATCCAAGTGGTGGTTGGGGTTTATTGCTCACGTAATGCCACTTAGGGATGAGTGAAGTTGGTCATTCTCATCTTAAAACATCAGGACCAACTTGCCTAGCCCCGGGCTCCTATGCTCCTCATGGGGCAATGTAGGACTGGATGAAAGAATGAATGAATGAATAATAGTAATAATAATAATAATAATAACTGGTCACTCTCATCTTAAATGTCAGGACCAACTTGCCTAGCCCCGGGCTCCTACGCTTCTCTGTGGGGCGACATAGGATTAGATGACGGATGGATGGATAATAATAATAAATAATCATCCATCCATCCAACCATCATCCAATCCTGCGTTGTCCCATGAGGAGCATAGGAGCCCGGGGCTAGGCAAGTTGGTCCTGACATTTAAGATGATAGTGACCAGCCTCACTCATCCCTGAGTGGCATTATGTGAGCAATAAACCCCAACCACCCCTTGAATATAAATAATAGCAACAACAATAAATACCATTACTACAACTGAAATCGTCTTTTGTTTCACAAACGCACCAGTTCTTCCTTACAAACACAAATATGATATTATTCATAAACAATACAGACTACATCTGTAAAGTTGCAACAATTCACCCCTGTAATCTGTCACAATACTGTACTTCTCTCAAGACTGTAGCTTCTCAAATCAGATATATGCCTTGAGCTGTCCCTTAAAATATTCAACAGGAATCACTGGTCTCAAGGACAACAGTAATAAATTATATAATATAACCTAGTTATCACAAAGAAAAATGAATGACTGGAGAATAATCACTACTGAACAGTTCTTGGTTCCTCAGGACAAAAAGGATCATCTTCATTTCATAATATCATACCTGGGTATGCCCACTGAAGCTTTAACAACTCAGCAAGATACTTTAGCTTGGTCAATACAGTGAAACCTCTTATATACGGCTCTCTTACACCCGGAATCCTTTAACAACTAGAGTTTTACAAGAGGCCTATTGTATACTTTAAAAAATGCAAAAATAAATAAAAAAAGTAAAAGTAAAAAACACTAAAATAATAATCGCAAATTCCATTTGGCATGTGTACATGCGTGCTGTCAGTCAGTACCCACCATGGGTCCTGGTCATTTTGACCATAAGTCATTTAGGCCATAACCTAACAACTTTTTTTTTTTTATATATATATATATATAACAGAACAGAGGAAGGAAAAACCATTAAAAAAAATTATAATCCATAAACTAGATTACTGCTGTTCATAAAATATCTGTAACAGTTGGACTTGAACAGCTGTGGGTTGAAATTTGGGGGGAAACAACTCCAGGGAAGCAAGTTCCAGAGGGATGCAGTTCGGAGAATAGGATTCTGATAGGCAGAAGTTCTGCAATATGGCTGTGTGACATTCCAGGCACTTCAGCAATGTCATCTTCACGAAGTTTGGTTGTTTAGGTCGTTTGTCAGTTTGGATGTTATGGTCTGAATGACTTATGGCCAAAACAACCAGGACTGCCCACCAACACCACCCATACTGTGTGGGAGGTTTCAGTCTTGGAGTGGGCTTTGTGAATGGTGTGAGCAACTGTGCAATTCTCAGTGTTTTCGTTCATCATGCCTAAAGTACCTGTCCATAGGGCCAGGCCTAAACAAAAATGTGAAGTTTTGACTATCAAGGACAAGAAGTTATGATTGTGAGTGATTCAGAATGTTTACTTTGCACTGATTATCAAAACTTCTCATTGTGTTACAAAGTTGGGCTTGTCTTCCTCATGGTGATCTATACATCAACTATTCGTAGTAAGTGAAACTATCTCATTTGTGTCAGTGTTTGTCTGCCTAGGTATAAGGTCCATTAACCTCCATCATCCAGAAAACTCCTACAACCAGCAATGGCCAAACCAGACCATAGACGGATATGGAAGGTCTTACTGTATAAGAACCTTTAAAGTCATAAGATACAGGAACCCCCCATTTTTCCATCATAATTCAGCCCTGACCCTGTTGGATAATGCATTTTTTTGGATAACGCTGTACTAGGCCCTAACCCCTCTACAGGGAGTATAACCCCTGTAAAACCTTATACAGGTCTTCCTGTCAACCTGCAAAACCTGTCTCTATATACTGTAGTACCAATTTTCCAATGAGCACTCTTTTATATTCCTTAAATAATTCTTACAAAACCACTCATGTCACGTTATGTGATTTTAATTATACATATTCCACTACTGGGCTGCCTCATCACAATGATTGTGTGTTCAGATACATGCACTATGAATACTGATATTTATTAAAAGTGAGAATGAGATACATAGATGGAAATGACCAGGGCCAAAAGCAGGCAGCTAGCTACTCAAGTTAGGTACTACAAAGGAGACAGGCTGGTGCTATCTGTGTGCATATTTACATAAACATTCTATTTTTTTTCACAGAGGGAGCTACAGGCATTAAGAATATTTCATTATTTACTAACCGTTCGGCTGAGGATGCGTGTTTTCTAACCTAAAAAGTTTGTCCAAAAAGAAATCAAAATTTTAAATAACACAGTGCCAATTAGCTGGCATAGCGTAATTGTGAAGCAAGCGTTGTGTAGGGGCGACTTTGGCTTTAGTCTAACACTAGCCGCATCATGCCATGTCACTTAAGTCATCAAAGTACATGCACTTGAGTGAATGTGTTTAGTGCACTTGGGAACTTTTCTTCTATCTCTTCCACCATCTGAAATCGGCAGCCTTTCAGCGTGAATATGCTAACTATTTGCATATCTATGTACACATTATACCATTTTTCACAGGAGCTACAGGCACTAAGAATATTTTGTTATTTATTAAAAATGAAAGTGAGATGTATAGATGAATGTAAGTAGAACTGAAAGCAGGTGGCTAAATACAGAAGTTATGTAACACAAATGAGACAGGCATGCATACTTATGTAAACATACTTTTTTTTGACAGAAGGAGCTACAGGCAAGCACAGAGCTAAAGGCATGCAACATAAGCCCCTACAAAAGCTCTGGTATGGCAGCAAAGGCCACAAACTCCATGAAGAGCTTAACATGCACCATACCCGGCTGGCCTACTCTCTGTGACTAAGGTGAAATGGGCAGGGACCTTTGTATTAACGGGCATTGTCAGTGGCATGACAGTGCTGTGGGGAGCAGCGGGTGGTTTGAAAATTTTGGTTCCATGCATTCTGTCAGTTAATAATAATTTTAAAAAGGGGATATTGCTTTAATTAAGCCAGACTGATTTCTCTGTCAGATACAAGGTACAATTAGAGAATGAGTGAATATTGATGGGATGCAGTTTGGGTTTATGGCAGGCAAAGGGACCACTGATGCCATATTCACTGTTTGACAGCTTCAGGAAAAGTAAACAGGAAAGAAAAGGGATCTGTACTTCTTGTTAATTTCGAGAAGGCCTTTGAGAGGCGGTGGAGTGGGCAATGAGAAAGCTTGGGATCGAGGAGTAGCTGGTTATGGCTATGTAAGTGCGTGCTCGCAACCAGGCTATGTAAGTGCGCGCTCGCAACCAGGTAAGGGTGAATAGAGATTTGAGTTATGAATTTTTCGGGAATGCTGGTGTGCATCAGGGGTCAGTCTTGACCCCCTTGTTGTTTATCATGGTATCTGAAGTCCTCTCAAGTGACTTCAAAATGGACTCCCATGGGAGATTTATGCTGATGATTTGGTGTTGACTGCAGAGAATGAAAAGGAGGGGGAGGAAAGACTTAGGAAGTGGAGAGATGGTGTGGGACACAAGGGCTTAAGAGTAAATACAGATAAAACAAAATTGATGGTATCTAGGGCTGGTGGCAGTACTGTCAAAGAAGAGAGAAAGTGAACATATACAATATGCCACAAAGGTGTGGTAAGTAATTCCATCTAGTTCAGTGTTTGTGATAAGTGGGTGCATAAGAGATGTAGTGGTATCACAGGCAGTCTGTGAGATACTGCTGATTTCATGTGTGTGGTGTGTCAAGGAGAGCATGTGGAGATTGTCAGGCATGAAAGGATTGATCTTGCTGGTGAGTCTCTTGAGTGTGTGGAAGAGACTTTTTATTTGGGAGACATGTTATGTGCTGGAGATGGGGCTGGAGCTACTTCTGTGAGGAGTGGTTGGAAGAAGTTCAGGGATCTGTTGCCTCTCCTGACACTGAGTGGACTCTCCCTCCGTGCTAAGGGATCTTTGTATGCAGCATGTATTAGGAGCATAATGTTTTATGGCAGTGAGACTTGGGCAGTAAAGGAAGAGGATATTCACAGGCTCAAACATACAGAAATGACAATGATTTGGTGGATGTGCAGTGCGTCCCTGAGTGCGAGGCCTGGAGGGTCTAGGTTTACGATGGAAGAGTTGAGAGGTAGGAATGGGCTAGAGCGTATTGGTGTTGTGATGAGGAGAGGTAGACTGAGGTGGTTTGGGCATGTGGAGAGGATGGAGGATAACAGCTGGGTGCAGAAATTGATAAGTGTTAACGTTAGGAGTAAGGTTGCAAGATGTAGACTGAAAGAGACCTGGGACAAGGTCCTTGAGTGTGATTTCAGGGATAAGGGACTGAATAAGGAAGCTGCAGCTTGGAAAGCCGCCATTAGGTGACCAAGGTTGACGCATGCAAGCATGTTGGAGCCTTTAAAAATGAAATGAAACGATAAATACATATGTTTGGTAATGCAACGTCAGATAAATGGGAGATTACTGTTGAAAAATTATTTTTCCACACCTGCTATCAATTAATGGAAAAATATTTAAGTTACTTTAACCCATGGCGTCCTATGTTTATTTCCGCCGACCTTTCCCCCAGCCAGGGATTTCTGGAAAATCACCATTTTTTTTGCAATGTCGGATAAATGGGAGATTACTGTTGAAAAATTATTTTTCCACACCTGCTATCAATTACTGGGAAAATATATAAGTTACTTTAACCCATGGCGTCTGGTGTTTATTTCCGCCAACCTTTCCCCCAGCCAGGGATTTCTGGAAAATCACCATTTTTTTTTTTTTTACCATAATATCTCAGCTAACACTTAGCCAAGAATAAAAAACTAAGTCATAACACTTTCCAATCCTTCAGCTTCAAGCTGATGGCCTCAGACTGTCCTGCTAATGCATAGAATCAGAGAGGGAGCCTTTGGAAGTGGGATAGCTTCTCATGTTTTTGTTTTTTTGATGTGTCCATACGCGTGGCAAAAGTAAAGCTTATACTAGTTCTCCACAATAAAAAAAATACTTTCAGAATACTGCAGTCAAACATAAACACCATTTCTATATAGGCTTTGAGAAGTGTGGTGTGAATATGCAGTGGTGTGAGCAGGGAAGTGAGGTCACTATGGCAACGACCTTGAGGCTGGCTGGCTGACATCTTACCGGACTCAGGGAAAAAAATTTTGTGTAGGTCTATCCATGACAGTGGTACACAGGTAACTGGAGCATGACTGGGATGTGTGCAAGAGGGTTGCCAGTGTTTGCCTGGGGTGGTAATTACCCACAAAACATTCTAACAATGCCACGAAACACTAAATCACGTATACCTGCTACCCGGACGTCTCCAGGTGGCCATCTATACATGACACCCAGACGCCATGAGTTAATTATGCCAGATTCTTTGTTTTGTTTGACAGTAATGTATGTCAGGTAATGCAGTGTCGGATAAACAGGGGATTACTGTATAGTGTATAGTTTAAATTCTATTTCAACTTTTACTAGCAGCTAGAGTAACTCAAATTGAAAATAAGGTAGAGGTGGTTCTTAGAGGGGCACTAAAGATAAGCTTTTATGGCCTATTGAACACAGACTGAACTTTATTTAACAGATTATTTGGAAGACCTATTTATAATACATTATAATGATCAACATGTGACAAGACCCCTGTGTGAACCAATGTTAACCCTTTCGCGCACGGAACCGCGATTTGCGTTCCATGTGGTGTGGTGTCAACGCACACAGCTGCAAACTGCGTGGGAAAAAATAAAAATTAAAAAAAAATAAGTTTTCAGTCGATTTGCGTCAAATTTTGGTGAGTTCTAGCAGCCACGTCTCTCTCCCGAGGTAAGACCTTGGCAACACTGCAATGGCTCATATGTGCCTGTACGTAGTGATAGAATCTCAGTGCTCCACTAGCAGCCAGACAGCAGGGTCGTGCTGTGTTGCGTTGTCCCTTTAAATCCGCCATTTTCCCCCTCCCACCAGAGGCTGAAACCATTATTGAAATATTGTGATTGTACAGTGTTTTTTACTATACTGTGAACATAGATATATTGTTTGTAAAGCATCGGGGCCCGTTATCAGCCATTAGGCCTAGAGGCAGGAGTCTGGCTTGTTATAGCGGGGTTTCCACTCACCCTGCCCATAAATGCATAAATGATGTATTTTACCCTTATAGTGAAGCCATTACTTATATCTGTGAAACATATAGTGCCTGGATTAGTGAAATAACTGACCTACCATAGCAGGAATTATGTTATGCCATAGAGATACATAGACATATACATCAGTTGCTAAGGGAGCAGGCGCCCTCGTATGCCATACAGTAAGGAAGGGAATAACAGAGGAGGCTGGGATGGAATCATGTGATGGAGTTTTATATTGCATATGGTTCAGTGTGAAATATACGTATAAAATAGTGCAGCGAGCGTTCACCGAGAAATATTGCGTGCATTGACTGACAGCGGAAAGTTACGTAATGATCAGAGACAAGAAAATATGCGACACATATATGACATTATATACGTATGTCGTGCAGCGAATGTTCGTGGAGAAATCTATTATGTGCATCGCATGTGTTAGGCAAACATAGTGCAAGGAAGAGAGAATATGCCACACACACACACATACACGGTCTGCTCGCCGAGAGAGACGGAGCTGCTCCTGGATCGAGGGGAAATAATCACTGAATCAGTGGGGAAAGGAGACCAACCTATTGTGATTATGTGGTTGAGAGCGTGAGTGGTGGTCCCGTCGGATATTAGTTTAAAAAAAAAAAAATGCAGGTTTCGGCCATAAAATACAAGATATAGTGAAAAAAAAGTCTCCATATAGTTCAATCATGGCGGAGAGAGATGGAAGATTCTTTACAACTGGCAAGGAGGAATTTGAGGGCTTCTCCAATGATGGTGTAAATAACGGAAGTGATAAGCTGAACCAAACAAGAATAGCAGGAGTAGAGAAAACGGCAGAGAGGAATGTCCAAGAGGGAAATAATTAGACAGCTGCAGGAACAGACCTTAGAGCAAGAGAGAGAGATCAAAGTCCTACAGAATAAACTGGAAAAAGTTTGCACACGTAGTGATGAACAAGAAAAAGTAGTCACAGAATTGAAGGTGAGTAACGAATCTGCATCAAATGAAATAAAACAGCTCAAGAGGGAGAATAAGAGGTTGGAAGAAGAAAGGGACAAAATGAAAAGTAAACTAGATGAGTACAAATCAAAATCGAGGACGCATGATGAGCATATTAAGGAAATCAAGGAACAACATAAGGGGTGGAAGAAAATACAGGAGGAAGGAAATGTAAATTTGAAGATCATAGAACAACAAAGCAAGGAAAAAGTGGAGAAGGAAGTGGTTAGGGTACAAGGAAGCAGAGAATCTTTGGTCAGGGATGTAGCAGACAAGAAAACATGTGTGATAATCTCAGGAATAAAAGAAAAACATATGACAGTAAGATCCAAAAGAGAGAGAGAAGAACTGAGCAAGGCTAAAGAAATAATATCAGTGGTTATGGAGGGTAACAATGAAGCCTCAAGAAGAGACTGAAGAAGTGTTTAGGTTAGGAAAGTACGAGGAAGGTGGGGCAAGGCCATTGAAAGTTAAGTTTAAGTCCCAGGTAATGGTGAATGAAATCATAAATAGAACGTGGAAATTGTCAGATAAAGAGGGGTTTAAAAATGTTTGGATAAGGAGAGATGGAAACGAAGAAGAAAGAGCTAAATTAAAGGAATTAGTAAAGGAAGCAAAGATAAAAAACGAACAGCGAACGAAGGAGGAGAAGACAGGGTTCTATTGGAGAGTTATGGATCTGAAATTGAGAAAGTGGTACCGACGGAGGGAAGGAGAGAAAAGAGTATAAAAAAAAAAATTTGAAAGTGGCATACACAAACACTGATGGACTAATATCGGCAAGGTTAGAAATCAATGATTTTTTGAGGGTACACGAACCTGATGTTCTGTGCTTTGTAGAGACTAAATTGAAAGAAGATATTGATATTCATATGGGAGATGGGAAATACAAATAATGGAGAAGAGACAGAAAAGGAAAAACAGGAGGAGGAGTGATGATAGCAGTGAAGGACAACATAAATGTAGGTACTGTGGAAATGGCAGAGGGCAGGGCTGAAGCGATAAATCTGAAATTAGAAACTGGGGAGAATGGTAAGAGAGATATGGCAGTGGTATATGTTTCCCCTAAGATGAGAGCATGGAATGACGATGAATACCAGGAGATGTTGTCAGACATGGTTAGTTATCTACAGAAAGTGACTGAGAAAAGCAACAATATAATCCTAATGGGTGACTTTAATTGTAAAGAGGTGAACTGGGAGGAATGGGACTCAGGAGGCAGCGAAGATTCGTGGGGCACTACATTGTTAAATATAGCAATGAATAATGTAGTGATGCAGTGGGTCAAAGAAGAGACACGATTCCGAGGTGATGACACACCAGCAAGACCAGATTTGCTACTATCCAAAGAACCTGATGAAACTGAATTTTTGAAATATCTGTGTCCTACAGGAAAAAGTGATCATGTGGTCATTGAGTTCCAGGTGATAACAGGGAACATGGTGCCAAGAGATGAGCTTTATAGGCAAGGAAGATACAACTTTGGGAAAGCAAACTTTGCAGAATGAGAAAATTTTTCAAAAATGCAGATTGGAGAAAATTCAGAGAAACAAGAGAGATACAGAGGAAGTGGGATATCTTTTTAGACCTCTATAATTTGGGAGTGGAAAAATACAGTATGTGCCAAGAGTAAGGGGGAAAGAAAACAGGAAAAAGGAGTGGTTTAACAGAAGGTGTATGGCACCAAAAAAAAAAAAGAGGAACATTGCATGGAACAAATGGAGAAAGAGAGGTAATAACAGAACAAAGGAAGAATATAAAAGCACTAGAAATGAATATACAAGAATACATAGAAAGGAAGAAAGGAACTTTGAAAAAAGTATAATTGACAAATGTAAGGATGAACCCAAATTGTTTTATAGATCTGTTAATGCCAGATTGAAGCAAAAGGAAGGAATCACCAAACTGAAAGTAGAAGTAGAGGTCTACAAGGATGCAGTAATGCAAGCTGAAATAATAAACAAATGTTTCCAATTGGATTTCACTAAGGAAAGGGAGTTTGTGGAAGGGGAGGGAGTGATTAGAAATGTAGTGATAAAAGATATAAAAGTGGAAGTGCGGGAAGTGTATATATTACTGGACACTTAAGATGTAAGGAAAGCCCCAGGACCGGATGGAATCTCTAATTGGGTACTGAAGGAATGCAGAGAACAACTGGCGGATAAGATTCACAGTTTAATTGTGTGTTCCCTGGAAGAGGGGAAAGTGCCTCGGGAATGGAAGAGGGCAAATGTGGTACCAATCTATAAGGGAGGAAACGAGGAAGAACCCCTGAATTATAGACCAGTGTCACTAACCAGCATGGTCATGAAACTGTGTGAGAGAATCCTGAAAGATAGATGGATAAAATATCTGGAGGGGATGAATATTCTGACTGAAAGTCAGTTTGGATTCAGAAGTGGAAGGTCATGTGTTTCCAACTTACTGAGCTTTTACTCAAGGGTGATTGACGTGCTACAGGAGAGAGACAGTTGGGTGGATTGTGTGTATTTAGATCTGGAGAAGGCCTTCGACAAGGTACCCCACAAGAGACTAATATGGAAATTAGAGCATATCGGAGGACTGAAGGGAAGCCTCCTGGAATGGATGAGAGACTTTTTGAGTGACAGACAAATGAGGACAGTAATAAAGGACAGGACATCTGGATGGAGGGAAGCAACAAGTGGTGTCCCACAGGGCACAGTGTTGGCACCAGTAATGTTCCTGATTTACATAAATGATATGGTAGATGGAGTGAACAGTTATGCAAGTCTGTTTGCTGATGATGCAAAGATCTTGAGAAAGGTAGAGGTTGAAAAGGACTAAAATGCTACAGGAGGATCTGGATAGGATACATGATTGGAGCCGGATGTGGGAAATGAAATTCAACGCAAAAAAATGTAAAATATTGGCAATGGGTAAAAGTACCAAGAGGCCATAATTGAATTATCTGATGGGTAATGAACCAAGTAGAAAAGCGAGCGAAGAGAAACATTTGGGAGTGCTGGTCACCTGAAAAGCACATAAGATAGAGAGACATATAAACTCTTGACCAATACAAGAGTGAGTGACATTTCATTACATGGATGAGGAGATGATGAAAAAATTGATAGTGGCCATGATCTGCCCCAGGTTAGAATATGCAGCAGTAGTGTGGTCCCCACACAAAAAGAAAGAGACAACCAAGATTGAGAGAATACAAAGAACAGCAACCGAGATGGTCCCCAGTCTGGCAGATTTGTCGTACAGAGAGAGGCTGAAAAAGCTGGATTTGCCTTCCTTAGAGGAAAGGAGAGAGAGGGGCGACATGATTGCAGTGTTCAGGACCGTGACAGGAGTAGATAAAATTGACAGAGAAAATCTTTGTGTGGGATGAGAGGGTAACAAGGGGACATGGAATGAAACCAAAGAAGCCAAGCTGCTTGAAGGACATCAAGAAATATAATTTTCCTTACAGATGCATAGACATGTGGAATAGCCTGGACAAAGAGATCGTCCCGTCTAAAAACTTAAACGAGTTCAAGGCAAATTTGACTTACTGAGAAACAGAGACAGGACGCCACGAGCGTAGCTCATTTCCCGTATATCACAATTAGGTAAATACAGTTAGGTAAATACACTACCTAACTCATCTTCAATTCCTTAAAGTTCCTGCCAGCAGCTCAACACCTCTGGAACAAGTGAGTTATTATTTTGTTGATTTGTATATTGACCTATTTCTACATTTCTATATTTTTTTCACAGATAAGTATTGTTTTTTACGTATACACATATGAGGTGGAAGAAAGTTCAGCTTCAGTATCAGTACCTAGCAAAAAGACTAGTGGTCATGTCAAGTTTCTGAGAGCACTATCAAAGAGCTTATGATATTTCACGTGTATAAACAGATAAAAAAAAAAATAATAATAAAACCTAATGAGCGAAAATATGTAGGTATTCGTAAGGCAGGGAAATTGAGCATTTTTATCTCGCTTGCGGGCGAGGAAGAGTATTCTATCTTTGTCGTCCATTTACTCCAAAATTATCGAACGTATCGATTTCCTGTAAGAACCATGATAAAGATCAGTGAATTCTACGTATGTACTGGACATAACTATGTAATTTCTCTAATGAAAAGTTGATACGTAGGCAGTTATTGTGCGCGCATGACAAAAGTGCACCGCGGCCTTGAGTACTCTAGTTTTTTGCGATTTACTCAGAAACTCTGAGGTGTATCCAAATTTTGAAGAGCCCCGGAGAAAGCTCATGAAATTCTACACAAGTTTATGTAATAAAAACATGGCGTGTGTGAGAAAACTTCTGAAGTATACCTCCCTGAGCAAAAATCATTTTTTTTTTTTTTTTTTTACAAAAATGGCTTTTAGTTTTTGCCTATTTTCTTGAAAACTACAAATCTCATCACAACCAGGCACACCTCATTAGAAAGCCAATGAAATTCTCTATCAAAACTTATAATAACATTTTCCTGAATGATGAAAAACATTTGAACAACGATGTTGGGAAGTGAGATCAACATTCTGAAATGTTTACTCCCAGCAGCCTAATATACTTTTATCCATATTTTTCTGTTTTTTGTTTTGGCTTATCAGCTAGAACAAACATCGGCGAATAAGATGATGTGGGTTTCAGGGCAATATTTAGAGGTTTGGGTGGCAAAAATAAGGCAAGAATATGTGTAATTTGCGTCGCGCGGGCTGGCGCATGCGAGTAAAATCGTGAGCCGTGAATCTTAATAAATCTTATGCATGCGCGAAAGGGTTAAGAGGCAATGTCTATTCAAAAACTATTTCACACTGTTTCACCATGTACAGGTTTCTGATGTGCAGGTTAAGGCTTCTGACAGTGTAATTAATGTGCTGTTTTTAGTATAGAGTTGAGCTAAAATACCCACCCACTTTCTGAATATAACTGATTGGAAAAGTTACAGCTCGCTGCTATCAAAGGGTCATCACACCTTTTCCTTCCTCGAAAAATGATGATCTCTGTCTTGCCATCCTTCGGCTCAAGTCTCATTTTTGTCATTCAGTTACTACCAGATGTTAGGGACTGCATTTCATTCTTTGTATGTTAACCATCTTTCATCTTGACATACAGACAACTATCACTGACATAAAAGCGACAGGCCACATTGTATGCTTCAAGCATGGACAGCAAGATGGGCAGTTGTACTGTAGTCCATTACTACTATCTGAGGTCTATCCGGGACATACAACTTACAGAACAGAAGGATGTCATCAGAAATGCCATATAAATGCAGATCTTTGAGCAATAGTTTGTGATCTACTGTGTTAACCCTTGCCAGGCTGCATACCTCATGTGGCACAATGAAGGTCTGCATGGGCCAAGTTACAAGCCTCATATGATGTTCAATTTACGGAGGTTATAAAACAATGACTCAGGGGAGGTAAACTACCAGACAATAAATCAGCCCAGCTGGAGTTATACAATGCACACAAGTCTAGCAACACCAAGGAAGAGGAAGTTTCACTCTCATTACCAATGAGCTACAGTCAATCCAACAACTATCACATCAGTGGGTAAGAATTAGGGTGTCAAACCCTTGTCACACACTCCTTACAATAGCTTCCAGAATCACTCTCCTGTCAATTCCCTAGCCTCATCAACCTCCATACCTCACTTTCCTACATACTTCTTTACCATATCTATACACCTGCATTTTGGGTCTACCATGCTGCCTCCCACCCTCAAAACCTACTCAGTTACACCCTTTTCACCACCCTTATTAAAACCTTTCTCTCTACAGTACATGGCCATATAATCCATGCACTCTCTCTTTTACTCCCAAAAGATTCCTTACTCCACATCTTTCACCAGTAACATTATTCCTTATTCTATCCACTCTTCACACTCTACATGCATTCCTTAATAACCCCATTTCCAGTGCTTTAACTCTTGACATTTCATTTCCATACCAAGCCAATCTCACCCATATGTTGTGGGCACTAAAACCCAGTGCTGGGCAGGTGTGCAAGGACTTGCACAAAGCACAACTGGGCACCCTTGCACTCCGGTGAATTTCGTTTGTGCACTGCACGAGACCATGCACAATACTGCACTTTTGCACATGAAAAGGCAGGTGTGCAAGTGCAAATTTAGTTGCGCTTGCATAAATGAATTTGCGTTTGCGCACCTGTCCTGTGGATTGTGCACTGTGCAATCCACAGGACACGTGGTCTTCGGAACTGCCCGCATGGCTGAACAAGGGATGGGGGAGGCTTGGGCGCGTCGCAAGGCTGGATTGTTGGGGGGAGGCGGGGGGTTAGTAGCATTTCTTAAAATGCTTCAACAGAGATAATGTATTTTAATGTTTTTTTAAGTTATTATTATTAATAAAAAAATAATCGATTAAAAATACATTATTTACTGTGTTAGGAGTAGCATATGCAATTCTTTACAATAATCATTAAAACATATTATTTAAATATCCACAGCCTAATAATTTATTAGGCTGCGGATATTTGATTTAAATAATATGTTTTAATGATTTTTGCAAGGAATTGCAGATGTTATTCTATCTATCTATCTATTGCCAGACGCCTCAATCCCGCACGGGGTGGCCACAAACAAATCGGCTCCATGTCGCTCTGTACCCCGCTCCCAACTCACACCCCCCTCTCTCATATACCTCTCCACTCCATCCCTCCATCTCATCCAAGGCCTTCCCCTCCCTCTCGCCCCCTCCACCTCACTCATATACACTCTCCTCGTCAGTCTTTCAATCTCCATCCTCTCCATATGCCCAAACCACCTTAACGTGTTTCTCCTAATGCTTCCTATCACGTCCACAACCACACAACAATGCTCCTTCACTTCCTCATTTCTCAGTCTGTCTCTCCATGTGACTTCACATGCTCCTCTCAAATAACTCATTTCCACTGCTCTCACTCTTGACTTCTGTCCTTCCAACAGGGTCCAAGCTTCACTTCCATATGTTAGAGTTGGTATCACAATACTGTCATGTAACAACTTTTTCACTTCCATGCTCACCTCCCTGTTTCTTATCAATGCTTTCAACGAACCAGCAACCTTCCTTCCCTACTGCACCCTTCTGAGCACTTCACCCTCCAGACTTTCATCCTTACTCATCACACTACCCAAGTACTTAAATTCACTCACATTCTCCATATCCTTCCCATCCAGTCTCACTGTACATTCACTGGCTTCACTTCTCTCGAAGACCATCACTTTACTCTTCCATACATTCACCTTTAGATTCTGTTTCTTACACACTCTCCCAAACTCATCTACCAAGCCTTGCAGCTCCCCTTCGTCTTCGCTCAACAACACAGTATCATCTGCAAACAACGGTACAGGGAGTTTCCAAACACTGCCCTCTGTCACTAGGGCCACTCCAACATCCACTGCCCGCCCCTGTATCTTTTTTATAACCCCATCCATGTACAGATTGAACAACCAGGGAGTCATGACACATCCTTGTTTCAATCCAACCTTCAAATGGAAAGATTCACTCA
>JAGKTI010020393.1:0-16354 GCA_018397915.1 Birgus latro | reverse complement strand
AATCATTGCGCAGTGGCAAGAATGAAATACAAAATAGAACGACCGCCACTCTTACAAAGTGTGATTGGTGGTGTGGAGGTCAACAGGTCCAGCTCACAATTATATAAACTCAAAATCTGTTCCCGGGCCGGTCAGACTCTCGGGCTAAGCTTGTGTCCCTTTGTCACTCTTCACCCGGAAATAATTGAGGACTTGGGTGTAATGCAAGCGTTGCCGAGTTGTCTTGTAGGGGGAAAATTGGACCATCACAAAAATCTGACTGTGCCTTAATTCCTCGTGCTGTCGATAGGATTCTAACCCCCTCTTCTTACCACTAACAGCCTTATCATCAGAACTGTTTGATTCTTTCTCCCTGCTTCTCACATTATAGAGTATCATCATCTGCGATGCTGTAGGTCAGACATGTGTACCATCATATGATTTAGTCGTCGCAAACTGGGGAAATATTCATACCTTTGTGATCTCAATTTTAAGGCCGAAAAATTATTGTTGGTCCTAATTTTTCCCCTAGAACACGACCGGTAATAGTCTATGCAACTCTCAGTCCCCATTTATACCGCTTGGTGGATAGGGACAAGTGGGAAATAAACTTTTTCCTATACTCATTTTTCTTTTTTATCAGGGCGAAGATGCACTTAGGTTGGTGATGACTGGCTGAATACAACATTGTTTCATGATCTCTTTATTATTAATTGACAACATATATATGAGGAGGAAATTGGAGTTAGTAAGTGTTATTTGGTCATGTTGCATTCAGCCAATTATCACCAACATGTCAAGTGCATCTTCGCCTCAATAAAAAAAAAAAAAAACAGAGTATAGTGTCTCGCCAACCCTCAAATCGAACCCAAGTTCTACCAGTTACAAGCTGGACGTGCTAACCAACGCACCACCCGTACCCACTCAGGATGAAATAACGCGTATCCTTACTGCCACTAAAGATTTCGTAACGCCACTTTCATGATAATTTTATCCGTGTATGCATTTAATGAATCCTCTTGTATGTGAGGGGATGGACAATGAAAGACTCACAAGGAGAGTTTATTTGAGTGAGGAGGAGAGGAAAGGGGCAGGGGAAAACCGAGGATGAGATGGAGGGGTGCGATGGAGAGGTATATGAGGGAGAGCTATCGCTTGGAGAGAAGGCAACTTGTTGACAGAGAGTACAGAGTGACGTGAAGGCGATTCGTATGTGGCCGCCTCTGACGATATAGAGTTGTCTGGAGATGGCTGGATGGTATGTTACTTATGAAAAATATGTCGTTACTAATATAATTCAGATAAACCATATAATCTTCTCACAGTCGCATCAACCTTTAGTTTTTCTCTGATTATTGATTGTCATATTTTGCTTAGGGTGAGTGTTAGAATCAGAGTGTTAATGTTGTCTCAGTTTGCCCTCTCCCGGTCACGTCACCTACAACATGTTATTTGGGCTAAAACAAGAGGAGTTTATTTAGATGAGATTCATTCGTGGAGGACAGAGTGTTCAGGTGTCACATGCAAAATGAATCGCTACAGAGAAGGTGCTGGGAAATCTCCACACTAAAGAGAATACCGCCTTTAGCCTCACGAATCTGCAGGAATTCCCAGAGTCGGATCAAAGGGCACGGAGCAAAGAGGACGAGTGAGAGCGTATCTGTGAGGCCGCGTTTCTTTCCAACCGATAGCACCCAGACCGAGGCAGATGCAGCAGCTCTTGAAAACGGCGTCGAAGGAATGGGTGAGGAGCAGGAATCGTATGTGTATCCCTGAAGCTTACGTGCTGTATAAGATGACTTGTTTATACTTTTATCTTCACCTATGAAACAATCTAACACTTCCTAAGCAAACAAGAGTGAATATTAAAGTGAAATGATGCGACTAAGCACAATGGCCAGCGATAATAATTAACACCTTGAATCTGATAACCTAGTTTTACCATACTCTTGCTGACTTCATACGATTTCATTTAACTTAAGAAAGACGTTTTTCGTACTGGATGGGTGAATAAAATCTACTTGTACTTCCACTTGAAACGTGTCTCTAAAGCTGAATAAAACAGAATACACGTCATCGAACTGAAGGAGTAAACTGCTCAATAGTTAGACGTTTATCGTATTAAATGGTTAGGATCTTTACAATACGACAGTGAGTTCGCACCTGGGGAGTTCAGTTAGTCGCAAAAACCTCGTGAACTGCCTAAAACTTCTTGGCATTCAGTCCTGTGTCAACTTCGATGGTAAATAAAACAAAGTCTCTAGTTCCTTCACAGTAATTTGGCCCAGATTTTCTCCCTTTCGTTGTTTATATGACGTGGCTGGAAGAAGACAGTGCATCATCTCTACATCTTCATAGCACTCCTTCGTGACTAGCACCAAATTGTAGTATTAATCTTTTGTTACAGCTGAGCATTCGAGATGGAGATACGCAACTTCTGGCCAAATTAAAGAGAAGAGAAAACAGTAACTTCTTGAAATACCGTCCTGGTGGCAAATAGTTCTCTCATTTTTTTAGTCTTGTCAATTTATTGGTGTTACTGACCAAAGATTATATTCAGCCTCGATCAAGAGATACAGTGGGCGTTGAAAGGTCCGCCGACTGGGTGGTGGACGAGCAGGTTTGGACTGAAAATGTTGCTGGAAGTACTCAAGTTGTTAAAATAATGTCCCCCGTGACCTGGAGAAAGCTTCTTGTCACGCAGATCTATGTCAGTTTCGTCGGTAAACACAAACATCTGCGTGTATAACTTTCATCCAGTCCTTCATGATCGCTCAGAAACGTAGAGTCCCCGGGCTAGGATTGGTAGTCTAGGCATTTAAGGCGGGAGTGCTCAGTTGCTCGTCCCTTCAGTCTAGAAAATTTACGTTATGGATGAGCGACATCAAAAGATCAGCGCGCTCAGTCTGATGCCGTCTTTTACGTTTAATTCTTGCTGCCTCCCACCAATTTTATATTCAGCGTGCGCCAAGGCAGATGTAATGAGACCTTGGAAATTCCATCGATGGGGTAGGAGAGAAGCAGCCTAAGAAGTGAGGAAGATGTCACAACGTTTCCCGTTACTTGGGGAAAATTCTTGGCACTTAAATAAACATGAGATCAGTTCCCTGCCAAGCTGAATTTTGTTTTAGCAGCAAGGATAAGGAAGGGGGAACGTTGAATCTTTCCATGTCTCTTGCTTCTCCTGCAGAAACAAGCCTCACCTATGGCAGGGAATGAGTGTAGTTCTTTTTCCTCAACTTGGCCTAGAATTTTTTCATGTTGTAGCTTATTGTAGCTCAGTGACAAGATAATACAGTACTGCGGTTCTTCATTCCTTCCATAGCACTTCCTCGTGACTACCACTGTATTATAATAATGATGTATTGTTAAACTGAGCATTCAAGATGGAGAGATGACAATTTTACGCCAAGTTAGGATAAAAAGAGCATAGTATTTGTTTATTATTCTCAGCTCAGATCGGTGCCCACTTTCATGGTCAAGAGAAGCAGAGTTTAGGAAAGTCATGATCAGGGGACCAGTTATTCCGGCAATATTCTTTCTCATTGCGGTGACGTCTATTTTATATTTCGTCTTATTTCCCGTCCAGCAGTTTTGTTCACCCCAGGCCAAGGCAGAAGAGCAAGACCTTGAAATCTCTGCTGACCGGGGGAAGGAGGAAGAGGAGGAGGAGAAGGAGGAGGAAGAAGACGAGGAAGAAGAAGACGAGAAGGAGGAGGAGACAGCTGCTATTGGCGTCTGGGAAAATTGTGGGGAAATAAGAGAGTTGTCAGAAGCGTCCCTCATGAGATGTGGGAAGTTTGTTGTCATGCAGGTGCGGAGATTCACAGACGCACTTCTGATCCAATACCCGGTGTAACTGTGAACTGTTTTTTCTGGAAGGAAAATGAAAAGAGAACCCAGAAATTTTATACGCCTCTTATTCGTCTGGGAATTTAGGAAAATGGAAAATTATACTTATTTTACATTAACTTGGTCCATTCATTCGGTCTTTTGCAGCTTCCTTCATGTACCTCAGTGCTGGAGGAACAATGCTATGGCTCTGCATACTATCCATACCACTTCTGTTTGACTAGCATCATATTGAACTTTTAATCTCATGATACAGTTCAGCATTCAAGATGAGGAGATGGCAATTTTAGGCCAAGTCAGAGTAAACGGAGAACAATTACGAGAGGCAGTTCAAAAGTTTGTTACTCAACGTCGTGGATACACTTCAGCTTTGATGATATTCCTGTCCTTCCTGCATGAGTCACAGAAAACCCATTGAATTTGGTGGTGTCATTTGGTGGATTATTGTTGCTTCCACTTGTCAATTCCGTGTGTAACTAGGAATAACCCTTAAATATTGAACGAGTTAGTGCAGGCTATATCTACCTCCTACAGGCAGAAAAATATCTCCTGATCCAAGAAAACCACCAAGTATTGTTAAGAATAGACCACAAAAGGTGTCATTTTAGCGAAGGGATTAACAGCAGAGAATAAGCCATAAGTTTGCTAGTGAAGTCAGGCCCAGATCTTTCTCACCTTCGAGGGTAAACAGGAACACAGCTCATGAAATTCAGAGTGACAAAATTATGGATGTTTGGCGATTAGGGTAGTGTTATTGATCATCCAAGTAGCCAGTACGTATAAATTTGATCCTTCTTGTTCTTGTTATTATTATTGTAGTTGCTGTTGTTGTTTTGTTGTTGTTGTTGTTCCTCTTCTTCTTCTTCATCATCTTCTTCTACATTCAGTCCCTTCTTTACCAGTGTCGAAAGAAGACATATTGTATGAGAGAGTGAAGCATTTTTTTTCTTTCGATCTTTTTTTGCCTTTGATGGCCCTAAAGTGGCTGTTGACTCAGGTTAGCCTATATTACCTACGCCCCACCGTGCCACTCACCACAATCCCGCCTGAACCTCGTCACCCCCCCCGCCCACTCCTCCCCACCATCCCGTTCACCACTCTTGAGTAAACATAGTTTACTCTTGAGTAAACATAGCTCGAGTGTGGATAAACAGGCAGTGAAACATATCCGTAGCATTATAAAGTTACCAATTACTGGACGTAAATTTCAGGATACAGTATCAGGTCAGCCAATGGCTCTCCATTCTGTATTCCAGAAATATTTCAAACCCTTACCAGTGTCTTTCGTCAGTACTTGCATCTTCTGACGGAATACCACGTCTTATCATTGCTAAAATAAGCGTGTAAACCTTCGTCCTCCTTATTGCCGATGCGGTTACCCTCACTGAAATGTTGTCACTGTTTTCCCCCAAATCATAATACATATGCACATTTAATATGAAGATTTTCAAAAACGGTGCTCAGTTCACCTCAGACGATATGACCAATCAAAGACTCCTGGGGAAAATCTTCGGAATTTTTTCCTCACTCCTGAGTAGATTTATTTTTCTGCGGCAGTACATTGAAAATCATTAATCCAGTCTTCTCTGTATTATTTTAATTTTGTATTCACCCTTGCAGCATCTTCGCGCAAAACCATATTGAACCTGCCTTTATGACCTCCAGGCGTGTTTGTTGCTTTGTTTGGAAAGGGTCATGAGCGGATATGTTCACTATTATCTTTACTGGCAGTTCGTCCTCTCCATATATAGTCTGTCCTTCTGTCCACTCTAACCCATATCATAATCTGACTGAAAACTATTGGACATTTTGGTTTTAACTCCAAAAGCGTGTGTGCGTTGTTGTATGGGTCGTATTGTACATAGATTGGAGATTTCGTAACACAGCTTCCGTAGCGATTCATTTTGCATACTACACCGTAAAATTTTCCCCAGTGTTGTTTATATCTCCTTGCTAACGATATAGCTTCAATTAATAACACACAAGAGGATAGTTGAGTATAATGTGCAGAATAAGGGCAGTATTCCCGTCCGATGAGGAAGCTTACCAACACCTTTTCCTTACCGTTTTTTTTTTTTCTAATTCTGCTTCATTACTATATTCTTGTGCGTTATTCTTGCAGTCTATATCGTCATTAATTAAAAAGATATAAAAAAGCAGACAAGAGGATGTTAATGTGTAGTCTGTAAAATAAATCTTTAAGGGAGAGGTGCAAGGGAGTCTCCGTAAGCGACAAGAATATGGGACTAAGTCGCAAACGAAGAGGTGCAAAGAAATCCCCAGAGGCACATTAGATAAAACGACCCTATATACTGAGAGAAGTGAAGGAGTGACGCTTCCTATCCTGCCCACTACACCTGTAAACTGTCAGTCCACGTAACTCATCACTGTCCATCCACACTCCTGCCATAGCCTACTCTCATAGCCTTATTGAGCACCTCAGTCGTCCAGGCTCGTGTGTGTTGTTCCGTGGTGTGGTAAGAGCTCTGTGTTATGGTACGGGTTCTGTATTATGGTAAGAGCTCTACATTATGATAAGAGCTCTAGTATGGTAAGAGCTGTGTAATATGGTAAGAGCTCTATATTATGGTAAGAGCTGTATATTATGGTAAGAGCTCTGTGTTAAGGTAAGGGCTGTATATTATGGTAAGAGTTCTATATTATGGTGAGAGCTCTATATTATGGTAAGAGCTCTGTTGTTAATGTAAGAGCTCTATATTGTGATAAGAGACGTTAAACAACATAACGCCATACCCTATGTAGAAAATCCGTCTGTCCAAAACACTCCTGCAGTATTTTCATGTAAAACTGAACATCTAAGGTGAATCTGACTGCTTATGTGCTGGAATATTAGGGGACATTGTCTCTCTCTCTCCCTTTCTTTCTTTCTCTCTCTCTCAAGAAAAGAGGGGAGAAAAATTTATATAAGAGGTGGGATAGGGGACTGAGAAAGTAGGAAGTTATGAAGCTTAACTTTTTTTTTTCTCTCGCACTCTCGTCATACTGACACTGTACATAAAAGTTGATTCTCTGTCCACCACACCCTTACTACACAATCATGCAAAATCCTTACTGAACATCTTGTTTTTTTAGAGCATCTTAACTTTAACTGCTGGCGCGTGTGTGTTGCTCTATATGCCATATATGCGCCCTATCTCCCGCCTTCATACACCAAGAGGTTACGACGCACATCATGGTTGCCTTACTACGTCGCTTCCAAAGGCGTCTCACGAGGCACTGCGACGGTGCGGGCTGAGATAGGGAGCTCCTTGGTGGTTAAATATCACGTCGCAATCTTGATATTCTTTGTTGGGTGTCGGGAGTTATTTGAAGGTGTCGCGCGAGGTAAAAGTCTGAAACCAAAGTCGACAGACTTGGGTACTCTTTTCAGGCATGATAAGAAGCCAAACAGGAAATACATCGAGCATCAGAGTAGGTTCCTTAATTGACAGCTGAGGACTTAAGTTTTTACTCTTGCTAACAATGGAAGATTTTTCCCTGGCTAACTCCCGAATATTATATTTTGGCAAACGCCAGGCAAATTTACCCGCCAAGGGTGAAACCTCGGTGAACACGGCCTCAGTGATCAGTACTAAGCCACTTCTGAAATATTCTTTTTGCCGCATCGGCAGAGGAGGCCAAATATAGTGCTTCTCTCTACTATGTCATTTCTTCCTCCCTCCCTCACTCACTCACAGAGTTACATTACTTTCTTGAAAAATGGGATCCAAGCCTTACGGGAGGAGTGTTGGTAAAACGAGTTTTGCACATTAATAGACCTCCCTTTGGGCTAGACTTCATTCAGGGTGGACGCCATGGGGCCGATTTGGGGGGGGGCGGTCGGCTACCCCCTGGTGTTCCACCCAAAGTCGTTTGACACGGTCAGGCTTTTTACCTAGGAACACGAATTTTTTTAAAGTGGTGGAGCTGCACTCGAGCCAGATAATAAGCGTGGAGGCTCCCGGTGGTCTCGGCCAAAGTCGTGCATACCGATATCTGTTCACCCCAGCCACGTTTTGGGAAGCGTGGAAACACCGATGGTTGTCCCTCACGGGAGAGGGGGCTGCCCCCTGGGATTCCGGTGAAAGCCATTATGCACGGCGATAATTCTTAACCTAGGGACATGAAAGTGCACTTAATGGTGGGTGTTTACCTTGGCCACTTTTCAGGCAGGGTGAGCCATTGGGGGTCCCACCTCCCACTGACCATCCCCTACAGATGGAGTGGCGTCCCCCAGCGGGGACAGTGACATACCTTTTTATTTATCAACATATTTTGCACAGTGGTGGATCGTTTCTGGGGACGAGCTTGGTTGACACCTACAGGGCACCCCCACTAGGAGGAGGCGGAGGGAGGAGGGAAAGAGCAGCCCTCGGGCATACTGGACAAAGCCTTTATGCATGTTCATGGTTTTTAACCGAGGAACACGAAATTTTACATAGTGGTAGACATTCACCCCAGCTATATTGAAGGTAAGGTTGGATCCTCGATAGCCACGCCCCACGGAGGATGAGACTTTCTATACGGGGAACAACACCATAAGTTTTACGCAGACACACTAAATTTTGTGCAGTAGTAGACCACCTTCACCTGGAGCAGAGGTTGTTGAGGGTGGGACCTCCCTGGGTTAGCACCTCCCCCTCTGATGTAAATAAGTATTTCTTTCCCTTTACAATACTGTAGGGGTGGTTGCTGCTATCAAAGATGTCCTTTGTCTTGTTCTTACTACCAGTGGATTATATTTACCTTAGTTCATTCCAGTCGCATGATTAACCTCTTCACTTCGATGACGTATTTTTCTATTCTGTTTTTTTTTACCTATTTCCAAGTTGTTACTTATTTCTATTCTATTTTGTGTGTAGGTGGGGGCGCCCATCATCCACCCACTTAGAGTAGTGGTACTCTGTTTTTAGGGTAGCTCTGCAATGAGTGGCAAGCCAAATGATTTCCTGCAAACAAGGAAATCATATACAACGCTGGGTGGTAACCTTATAACCAACCAACACGTGTTCCCTACGTGACAACTGGCGCGTTAGCGGAGAATTAGTGTCCCTCCACGGAAAACAATTAACTAAAAATACGAACAAGAAGCCTTGGACCAGGGCTGACCAACAGGTGCCGACCAAGGACCGAACAAAGGACATGGTACGGATTGTGACATGGAATGTAAGGGGTGCAAATGATGAGGTGAAAGAGAAAGAGATTTTCTAAGTGCTTGAGGGTGCGAAAGTGGATGTATGTGGATTAAATGAAACTAAATGAGGTGAAAGTGAGAGAGAATGGGGGTATGGATGGGGTATATGCGCAGGAGTAGGTGAGAATGAGAGTGCAAAAGAAGGAGTGTGTATTGTTGTGAGTAACAGATGGAAGGAGAATATAAGAGACTATGGATCAGTTGGCTCAAGGATTGTGTGGGTAAGACTGAAAGTTGAACTATAAATGTGGGCGATTGTGTGTGTGTGTGTGTGTGTGTGTGTGTGTGTGTGTGTGTGTGTGTATGCGCCAACGCAAGATCGTGCTAGCAGAGTGAGAGAAGAGTTCTGGACAAATGTGATAACATGCATGCTGAAGTTTGATAGAAATAAGAAAATGTTTTTGATTGAAGATATGAGTGGGAAAGTAGGGAATGTGAAGATGGATGGAGTGGTTGGTGAGTGGGGTGTGCCTATAGAGATGGATGAGAATGGCAGTGCTTTAGTGGACATTTGTGCCGGGAGGGGGTTGGCGATAGCCAATACCCTCTCCAGGCGCAAGATGATCCACAGGTATACCTGGTGAGTGATGAGAAGGGTGGGTGGAGAATTGAATGAATGGAAGACAATGATTATGTATGTGTGGATGATAGGATGAGAAGGTGTGCAGTGGAGGCAAGAGCATATAGAGGCTTGGGGAGTGGACTTTCTCACCACCACTTGGTGGTGGTGAGAATCAAGGTCCAAGTGAAATGGAGGAATAGAAGAAGGGAAGGACAGGAGGAAGTAATTCTTACAAGGAGGGTGGAAAGGTTGCAAGAGGATGAGGAAAAAAATAGGCAGAATATAAGAGAGAAGTGGAGGAGCGATTGAGTAAATATGGATTGGAGCAGTTGGGGGACGTGGAATGTGTGTGCAAGATATTCACAGAAGAAATCTGTTTAGCATATGAGATGGTGTGTCGGGTGAAGAGAAGACGAAAGGGGGTGCAGGGAACAGCATGGTGGAATGGAGAGGTGAGACAGGCTGTGACACAAAAGAAAAAAACATATAATGAGTGGATGAGAGACAGGGGTACGGAAGAAGTTGAGAGACGGAAGAGAGTTATATGTAGAGAGGAAGAGAGAGGTGAAAAGATTAGTAATAGAGAGTAAGAAGAGAGTGGATGAAGAATTTTAAAGGAATTTGAGTGTAAAGTGGAGGGAATGTAAGAAAATGTTCTGGAAAGAGGTAAAGAGAGTTAGACAGGGTGTCAAAAAGTTAGTCGGGGAGTGAAAGATAAAAATAGTAGATTACTGGTGGACAAGGGAGAAATTGAGCAAATGAAGAGAACGCTATAATGAACTGTTGAACATAGAGAATGAAAGTAATGTGAGGATAAGTGGTTGGGGAATGGCTGGGAGAAGGAGGGATGTGAGAAGGGAGGAAGAAATCAGTAGGATGGATGCAGTGGAAGAAATGAAGAAAGTCAAAATGGGGAAAGACCCAGGAATTGATGGAGTGTGTGGTGAAATGCTGAAGCATGGGAGAGAGATACTAGTAGAATGGATGTGGGAGGTGTGCAGATTCGCCTGGGAAGAAGGTAGAGTCCCGGAGGCTTGGAAGTCAGGTATAATTATTCCCTTGTACAAAGGAAAAGGGGAAAAAGAAGTGTGTGGTAATCATAGGGGCATTTGTCTTCTTAGTGTAAAAGGAAAAGTATTTGGCAGGATACTTATTGATAGAGTTAGGGAAATAACAGAGGAATTAGCTGGGGAAGAACAGGAAGGTTTTAGGAGGAGAAGAGGTTGTGTGGATCAGATATTCATTCTTAGATCTTTTGTAGAAAAGTTTCTAGAGAAGGGAAAAAAGTTGTACGCGGCCTTCATGGATTTGGAGAAAGCATTTGACAGGGTGGATAGACAAGGATTGTGGAAAGTATTGAGAATATATGGAGTAGGTGAAAAGCTGTTAAATGCCGTGAAGAGTATGTATGAAGGGGCTAAGGCTGCAGTGAGTGTGGATAGTGAACTGAGTAAATTTTTCTGCTTGAAGGTCCGATTGAAACAGGGATGTGGCATGTCTCCATGGTTGTTCAGTCTGTATATGGATGGGATTATAAAAGAGATACACGGTAGAGCAGTAGATGTTCGAGCTTTCCTAATGAGAGAGGTTAGTGTTTGGAAACTCCCTGTACTGTTGTTTGCAGATGATACTGTACTGTGTTGTTAAGTGAAGAGAGGGGGAGTTGCAAGGCTTGGTGGATGAGTTTGGGAGAGTGTGTAAGAAACGGAATCTAAACGTGAATATAGGGAGGAGTAAAGTTATGGTCTTCGAGAGAAGAGGAGTCAGTGAATGTGAGGTTGGATGAGAAGGAAATGGAAAATTTGAGTGCGTTTAAGTACTTGGGTAGCGTGATGAGTACGGATGGAAGTTTGGAGGGTGAAGTGCTTGAAAGGGTGCATCAAGGAAGGAAGGCAGATGGTTCCTTGAAAGCTGTGATAAGAAACAGAGAAGTGAACATGGAAGTGAAAATGTTACTGCATGGCAGTATTGTGATACCAACTGTAACATATGGAAATGAAGCTTGGACGTTGTTGGAGGGACAGATGTAAAGAGTGACAGCAGTGGAAATGAATTATTTGAGAGGAGCATATGGAGTCACATGGAGAGAGAGACTGATAAATGAGGAAGTGAAGGAGCGTTGCGGTGTGGATGTGGATGTGATAGGAAGCGTTAGGAGAAACACTGAGGTGGTTTGGCCATGTGGAGAGGATGGAGAGTGAGAGACTGACGAGGAGAATGTATGTGAGTGAAGTGGAGGGGGGGAGAGGGAGAGGGAGGCCAAGGATGAGATGGAGGGATGGAGTGGAGTGGTATATGAGAGAGGGGGGTGTGCGCTGGGGGCAGGGCAGTGAAATGGCTGCGGACAGGGCAACATGGAGGCGATTTGTCTGTGGCCACCCCTTACGGGATTGAGGCATCTGGCAGTAGATAGATAGATGGATTTTTGTTACCTACTGATGATTCTATTAATTTTGGTGAAGTTTATGGTCGTCAAGGTGAGGGCTGTATCTAACCCCCCTCCAGTTCTAAATAAAATTTTCCAAGCTGAATAAAGTTGTGTATAAGCGGCAAACGACATGTGAGGACAAAGAGATTACGACAGGGAGATGATGCGTACGACAGCAATTACTTCATTTATTTTAACTTGGCGGAGATTTTCGTCCTATTGCAGCTTTTATCCTGTATGTCTGCGGCAGGAGAAGACATAGTACAGCTCAACTTTCTTTCTATAGCATTGCTTCGTAACCAGTACCATATTCTTACGTTAGTCTCTTGTTACAGCTCAACATTAAAGATGAAGAGATGGCAATTTTACGCCTAGGTAACGTGAACAGAGTGTACACGCTGTGAAGACGCCCTTCATTATCTCCATCAAGTGATATCCATTAAGCATTTCAGGCCAAAGACGTTGTTTCTGTTATATTCTTGCTGGAACCAGGCTTCTTTAATCAAATTAGGAGAGCTCCCTAGTACAGAAACTATCACTTAAAGGCATATATAGCCTCTCCAGATCTAAAAATGTGTTCATCCATCCATCATCCAGTTCCATGTAGCCCCATGAGGAGCTTAAGAACCCGGGGCTGGGCAAGTTGATCCTGACGATTAAGATGAGAATGACCAGCCTCACACATCCCCGAGTGGCATTACGTGAGCAATAAGCCCCAGCCATCCCTTGGATATAAACCTACACCGGCTCAATCCGATTGGAGCACCTTAATTACCCACTAAACCACCAGGCGCCATAATTTGGTTTTATGGTTACCACTGAGGGTAGTAAATGGTTTCCTGGTGTACAGGAAACCATTTGGCTTGTCACTCAATGTAGAGTTACCCATAGGCAGAGGGAAGAGGAAAGAATGAAGGAAAGAAAGACAGAAGAGGGAGTGTAAAGTCACCCGTAGACAGAAGTGGGAGTGTAAAGTCACCCGTGGACAGAAGAACGAGGAAAGAGTGAAGGAAAGAAAGACAGAGGAAGAGGAGGGATGGAAGAGAGGAATGGGCACACACCCAAAGCAGCACTACATCGAGTGAGTGGTTGGTGAGCGCCTCCACTTACCACTAACTACGTTTAATAAAAATCTTCTGGATGTAACAGAGTAAAATTAAAGATTCGTCACTGAAATGGAGGGGTACATTTTTATTCCTACCCCAGCCAAGCGATTATATTCAACTTTTGGGAGACATCACCTCACACATTTCCAGATTCCCTGTCGGCTGTCGCACTTGGAAAATATGGGACTGAAAGGGAAGGGGGGATGAGGTGATACGGTGCGGGGTGGGGATGAGAGGTGAGGAGAGTAACAAGTGAGGTTGGGAGATGAAGGGTGAGGGTGGGGATTGGAGGTGAAGGGTGAGGAGTGAGGGTGAAAGCTGAGGGTAAGGGTGAGGGTGGGGATTGGAGGTGAAGGGTGAGGAGTGAGAGTGAGAGCTGAGGGGTGAGGGTGGGAGATGAGGGCTGAGGGTGAAAGGTAAGGGGGGTCCGGGTTGAGGGGTTGGAGATGAAGGTTAGAGGTAATGGTAAGTGATCGGGGGTATGGAGGAGGGGTGAGGGGCAAGGATGGGAGGTGCGGGAGGGAGGGGTGTGGATTAGGGGGAGGAAGGGACGAGGGGTAATGGTGAGGGGTGGGGGGGTAGAGGGCTGAGGGGAGCAGGGGTAAGGGTGAGGGATGAGGATGAAGGATGGGGGTAAGGGAGTGAGAATGCTGACAAGGATAAAAAAAAAAAAAAAAAATCACCATCCACGCTAAGCACAGAGAAATTAAGCCTCCAAGCAAATCCCTTTCACCGAGACTCGTACATGATTAGTTTATTCTCACCAACTCCTGACGATTTTATGTAGCAGTATAAAGCTGCACGAAGTTAACAAAATTAATATGAATGAAGCTCTTTACCGGCTTCGCTACAGAGATAGAAATTTCGTATTGTGCAGTCAGCAACAAAAATCGTGTCGTCATCCCTACTTTTCTCACCACTGACTTTTCACAAACAGCCTCGTAGGGCAACAGCGGCTGATACCTGTGACTTTTATTAGGCTAGAGATCATTGTCATCAGTGTTGTTTGCTTCCGACTCACCAGGACCACTTTTTAAATCGAAGAGAGAATCCATGACTTTTGTTGTTGACTGTATTTTTATTACAGCGAACCCCTAACGACCTTAATCATTAGCGGGAACTCGTACGCTGTCTGCTGTTTTACCGTGCATTGGTAGAACTCAGACCATTACATTTATGCTGACTAGTACCGAACTCCTTAAATCAGAAAATATAATTTCGTCAATGTTTACGCTAGAATCATCATCATCATCATCATCATTATCATTATCATTTTTATCATTATCATTTTTATCATTATCATCATCAGGAATTATTGAGAACAGCTTGTAGAACTCAAACTATTTATTTCCATCGACTCCTGACGCTTTTGTTCAGTAGAGATAAACACTAGGCCAGTCAAAGGAATAAAGCATTATTCGTCTGGTCCTTCTTTAGCTTAGCGACAGACAGACAACTACAAAAGATGAGGACGAGAAGAAGGACGAGGAAGAGGAGGAGGAGGAGGAGGAGGAGGATGAAAGGGAGGAGAAAAAGGCGTTGGAAGAGGAGAAGGAAAAGAAAGAGCAGAAGGAAGAGGAGGAGCAGGAGGAGGAGGAAGCCTAGAGGAGTTTAGGAGGCTATCTGCATCTATGAGCGATTTATATCAGTGTACTCGTATGCCAGACATCTTTTAAGGGCAACTCTGTAGTATTAAGCGCATTTTCTGTGAAAGTCTGCGCTTCATACAGTCACCTGCTGTGAATTGGATTGACCAGTTTTGAGGTGCGTATTGCTGATATTGCTCCTCTGAATCTACCTCCAGCCAGTCACGTTTGATTCCCACTTTTTTGTAATAACTGCTGCTCCCTTCATCTATACACATATTAATGACTGATCCAGCGCTTGTTATTGAATGATCCTACCTTTGCTACTGACTAATGCCTTTGTTACTGGCTGATCCTACTTCTGTTACCGAGTGATCATATCTTTACCACTGACTGATCCTACCTTTCCCACTGACTGATCCTACCTTTGCTGTTGGCTGATCCTATCTTTGCTATTGACTGATCCTACCTTTGTTTTTGAGTGTTCTTACCTTTGCTACTGACTGACTGATCGTTCTTCCTCTGGCATCAGGCACGTTGAGCAGATGGTATAACTGCTTAACCCATTGTTCCTGTTATTCCTGCTTTTCTTCTTTAACTACTGTTTCTCTTAGTGCTACTGTTCCTTCTTTTTTGAAATCGTAGTGGTACTTATCCTGTTTACATCTGTGGTTTTATATGTCGTGGATCGGACGGCGGGACTATAATTTCAACTGTTCTTACCTTTCCTACTTTTGTTAAATCCCACCTTTATTAATGAATGGTAATCCCTTCATCTCTGCCTTAAGGTGTCGTGTTATTTTCTGATTTCCTTACCTCCGTGATTTCAGGTGTCGTGTTACTGAATCCCCTATTTCTGTGCCTGCAGGTATCTCGTTACTTAATGTTTCCCCTATTTCTGTGCCTTCAGGTATCATGTTACATAGTTTCCCCTATTTCTGTGCCTTCAGGTATCATGTTACTTAGTGTTTCCCCTATTTCTGTGCCTTCAGGTATCATGTAATTCACTGATTCCCCTATTTCTGTGCCTTCAGGTATCATGTTACTTCCTGAACTTACCTTTGTGCCTTCAGATGCTGTGTTACTGATCCTCTTTCCTTCTGTGCCGTCAGGTGTCGTGGATCAGGCGACGTGACTACCACCTCCTGACGGTGGGATCACAGGCGTACAGCAGTGACGAGAGGTTTCAGGTCCGGTACGTCAAGCAGGAGAATGTAAGCACAGCAGTGAGTATCAGTCAATAAGATGCAAGGAAGTAAACAAGGAAGCAGTACAGAAGCAAGTAAGAAAGATGTATACTTTATATCAGTAAGATGTAACATGTAAGGACCATAATAAGCTTTAATATGTAAGATTTATAGATAAGTGAGTACGATATATAGGTAAGTTAATAAGCTTTAAGTACCGTGGTGGGTAACAGTAAGATGTAAGTAAGGTAATAATAAGCAATGCAGCGAATATCAGAAAATAAGTTATAAATAAGTGAATAAGTAAATAGGCAGGAAAATACGATGCCAGTACCTCCCTGGTGTTGAGATGCAAGGGCAGACTTCTGATCAACTCCATCTTGTAACTCAGGTTCTCGCAGCAAGGACAAGGAGAGGACACACCTGATATCCCATGGCTCCCCTTCTGCACGCAAAAATA
>JAGKTI010020392.1:0-16355 GCA_018397915.1 Birgus latro | reverse complement strand
TTGAATAGTGATCCATTTGAATAGTGATCCATTTGAATAGTGATCCATTTGAATAGTGATCCATTTGAATAGTGATCCATTTGAATATTATGTCCATTTGAATACTCCATTTGAATACAGTCTAGTGTGCATATGATTTTTGAATGTGGTGCATATTTAGCCTTAAGTGAATATTCTTTGATAGTAATGTTTTAGTGTTTCTTCCCGAAGAATCCATCAAAGACCACGGGATTACTATATCCACGAGTATCAGTATCATTTTGAATGTTAATTCAGTTTGTGAAGATTCATATTCCTGGAGGTATAGACCCTGATTATACATTTTGTGTCATTCACAGCTCGAAGAGTAATTTGTCTTCCAGTTCTTAATACTTAGAACGGTAAATCTTAGTTTGAGTCACTTCCAGTTCGAATTTTGCCCTCCTCTAAGGAGTGGTACAGACGAGATTGACTGGCCCGCAAAGGGTACTAATATCTACCTGCTCACGCAGTCAAATAAGATCACGTATTTCTCAATCTCTGAAGTGTCAATAAGATCACGCTACCCCATTTCCCATAATCTCTAAAGTGTCATTAAGATCACACTACCCCTTATCTCATAATCTCTAAAGTTCTGATCGTTATGCTGATGACTAATTAATTCTTCATCATTACACTGCTGACCAAAATTCGCATCATTATACTGATGGCAACTTCCTCATCATTACACTGGTCACTACAAACTCTCAGCATTACACTGGTGGCAGCTCAAAATCTGATCATTACAGCAGGAATAAAATACAAGTGCAAGAGGAGTAGACTGTAGCACCAGTCGACCAGGGCAGTACTCCCGAGGTGGATGGCAAGCTGGTGATAGGGAGAGCTGGAGTTCCCGTTTCACCAGTCCTCAGGACTCGATCCTGACCATCTCCCTTTGCTGGACAGTTTCAGTGCGTCATATACACAGAGAGTAGGCCAGCATACTCTCTTAATACCCCTATCTTCAACTGTCTGCACCACACTACATGCACATAAGATATCACACCTCCTATTCACACTCCCTTTAGCAATGGCTGCTGCAATATTACTATCAAAAGAGGTGGTACCTCGGACTGCCACCACCGGCAGGATAGGGCTGGTGGCACAGGGTCCTCCTGGTCGCCATCAAGCAACTGTGCCGGCAGCGACTGTTGCAATTTCTAATCTTGCTCATCAGCAGAAAAATGAAGGTGCTGCCTTATTCTTTACCAATATCCGTGGCCTTTGCACCAACCTAAATCCAGTTCATTTTTTCCTGCAGTCCATATCCCCTCTGGTACTATTGCTCACAGAACCACAAATCTCACCCTCGACTGAAATATCCCCACTTTGTTTTCCTGGTTACCATCTCCTCACAAACTTCTGTAACAGGGGCGGCACCTGTTGTTATATCAAATCGCAATATGCTGTTGATACTGTTTTAAACTTCATTTCATCCAATTTTAATTGCTCATTTTATAAACTAAATTATCAAAATATTACCATATATATCTGTGTGGTCTATCGCTTCCCTAGTGCCTCTTCAGAACCCAGTGTATTTAACTTAATATCAACAAAGTTGAGTAATGTCAACCTTGCCCTTAGTACCGAAATTACCATTTTTGGCGATTTTAACGTACATAATGTTGAATGGTTATTGCTTTCTGCCAGGACTGACGATGCTCATCTTGAGTGCAAGCTGTTTGCAGAATAGTTTATTCTCACGCAGCTGGTAAAGCAACCAATCAGAATACCACATAATCCTGACCATAATGCCCATCTCTTGGATCTATTCCTGACAAATATTCCAGATCAGAACAGGATAGAGGTAATGTCAATACCTCTCATCACAATCTCACCAAAGCCTCATCAGTTAGCCCCCCAAACCTCCCCATTCTGAACCTGTCAGGGTGGCCCAATGGCACTTTCATAGGGCAAACTGAGATGAATTTAGAAACTATCTTGCTGACATTCCGTGGCAGTCTTTCTTCTCTAGTGATGCCAGTTCTACCCAGTCCCACATTAGTGATTTAATACTAGCTGGTATGGATTTATTTATACCAAGTCAACAGTTCACTAAAAGATCGAACTCTCAAAAATGGTTTAATAACAACTGTGCCAGAGCAACGGCCCAAAAGTCATTAGCATATAACTATCTATCTATCTATATACCTAGGCTGCCTCCAAGAAAAGGGAGGTAGCCGAGACAGGTCAACACACTACCAATTTACTCATCCACTCATACACATTCATTCGCATCTTAGCCATAAGGGGAGAAGGGACAGATCCTTACCGCACCACACCGCACGAGGGTCAACTACGCAGTGCAGTCAGTGACATCCGCAGCAGGGCCCGACAGCAAAACTGGTTTACCCCTGCCACATCATAATGGATCCAGCCCCTTACCTGCACCTGACCTGATCAGCTGATCAGACAAAATGCAGAATATCCTCTCAGTGCTGCGTCATCATTCATTCATTCACAGTTTCTCTCCATTCATTTCTATCACGCACAGTCACTCTTCCTTGCTCAACAGACAACCCTCTCGCATCCAACGCTCTCTTCACACTGTCCATCCATCCTGTTCGTGGTCTTCCTCTCAGCCTTACACCTCTCACATCAGATCTAGTTATCTTTTTTACCAATCGCTCATTATCCATTCTCTCCATATGCCCAAACCATTGCAACACCCTCTGTTCAAATCGATCAGCCATCTCCCGAACAATTCCAGTTCTCCTTCGCACTTCATCATTTCTCACTCGATCCATACGCGTCACTCCACACATACTCCTCAGACACCTCATCTCCATTACATTCAAACTTTTCCTCTCTGCTACACCCATATTCCATGTTTCAGCCCCATATAATGCAGTCGGTACCACAACACCCTCATACAGCCTTCTCTTTACATCCATTCTGAGTGAACGACATCCAAACACTTTTTTCATTCCTCCCGGCACCTTTCCAACTTCATTCATTTTAAACTTCACTTCTGCATCTATTCTTCCATCCACAGCAACATGTGACCCTAAATACTTAAAACACTCAACCTCCTCAAGCAACTCACCATTCAAAACTATATTCATCCTCCTACCATCTATCAACCTCGTACACTTCATCACTTTACTCTTATTCTCATTTATTTTCAGTTTCCTCCTTTCACACACCCTTTCAAACTCCTCCACCAACTGTCTCAATCTCTCCTCTGAATCAGCCACCAGTGCAGTATCATCCGCAAACAGCAGCTGCTTCAGATTCCACTCTCTACCATCATTCACCAGACTCAGTCCTCCACCTAACACTCTTGCATACACCTCCCTTACAACACCATCCATATAAATATTAAACAACCAAGGCGATATCACACATCCCTGCCGCAGCCCCACTCTCACGGGAAACCAATCACTCACAGTATTTCCCACTCTTACACACGCTCTACTATTTACATAAAAACTTTTCACTCCTTTTAGTAACCTGCCATCAAGCCTATTCAATCTTAAAACATTCCACAAAGCCTCCCTATCAATTCTATCATATGCTTTCTCTAAATCCATGAATGCACAAAACACCTCCTTACCTTTCGCTAAATACTTTTCACACACCTGTCTCACAGCAAACACCTGATCCACACATATAACACTTACTTAAAATCAAAAACAACTGAATCACTGTCAATTTAAAATTGCTAGAAACCATGCAAAGCTGTAATAAATCTCGCTGAATCAAACTTTCTTCATAATCAAGCATCAGAACTACTTAACAACCCTAATGACAGTAGAATATTCTGGTCAACTCTTAAGTCTTACAATAATAACTTTAACAAGTCATCATCCTTTCCTCCTCTAAAATCTTCAGACGGCAGCATTACAAATGACCCTCATAGAAAAACAGATATCTTTGCCAGAACATTTGCCAAAAAATCTACCTTAGAGGATGTCAGCCAGAACGTCCCTGTACTAGAACTTGACTCTTCTGAAATTGTTCCACTTAAAATGCAGACAAGATACTTGAAATCCATCCTAGACAATTTACTTACCAACAACGCTCCAAGCCCAGATGGAATTCCTCCAATTGTTTTGAAAAAGTGTTCCCCAGAACTTGCCCCTGTTCTTGCTAAATTATTCAGAATATACATACGAACTTCTTCATAACCTAATTCATGGAAAGAAGCCAACATCCACCCAATTACAAAGAATGGAAGTTCCTCTGACCCCTCTGACTACAGACCAATAGCTGTCACATGTTCTTTTGGTAAAGTATTTGAAATTTTAATCAATAAGCACATAGTTAAACACACTGAATCCAACAACTTAATTAGCAATAAACAATATGGCTTTCACCACGAAAGATCCACCATTGACATACTGAATCTCCTGATTCATATCATCCATCAATCAATCGACCTATGTGGGAAACTCATGCAGTAGCTCTTGATATTTCTAAGGCTTTCGACAGAGTATGGCATCGTTTCCTGCTGTCTAAACTCCCTTCCTATGGACTAACGTCTTTTGTTCCTCTGCTTGCCTCAAATCTCAGCGGCAGAAAAATAAGAGTAAGAGTAAATTATGTATATTCCAATTTCCACTCAACGCTGGCGTGCCACAGGGATCACGTTTGGCGCCAACGCTGTTCCTGGTTCATATTAATGATCTCTTATCTGTCACCCATAATCCCATCCATTCATATGCAGATGACTCAACACTTCATAGTTCATTCACACTCAGACACCCATTTACAAAGTCTGATATCTCTAATTCTCAACTCAGCACAGCCATCTCCATAAATCAAGACCTATCTATGATCAGAGAATGGGGACAAAACAACCCTGTCTCGTTTAATGCTAGTACAGTAAAACCAAATAGATACAATTTACTAATAGACGATATTGCCAGATTCGTATATTACCTTCACTGCTACTAATATTCTCATCTCCGAAAGTATTGAAATTCTCGGCGTCTCATTTAACAATGCCCTCAGCTGGACCTCTCATATCAGATCACTCGCTAAAACCGCCTCAGAGAAACTTGGATCATTGTAGAGTCCGTAACTTCACTGACGAGCAGTTAGCTATAAATTATAAGAGTCATGTGCACTCTCAGCTTGAATATTGCTCACCCTTGTGGAATGGATGTGGAGAGGTTGCATTAAAACAACTAGACAAAATTCAGAACAAAGCTGCTGGTATTATTAATAACTCCGCTATTACAAATAAAGTACCTCTTCTACAAGTAAGAAAGAATGTTGCCTTGCTTGCACTACTTTACAGATATTTTTATGGTAAATGCTCAGACGAAGTTGCGTCCATTGTGCCACCTCTCCATGCCTTCCCTCGTGCTACAGGGGCACCTGGTAGTGCTCATGACTGGAATGTCACACAGCCATATTGCAGAACTTCCGCCTATCAGAATTCTTTCATTCCCCGAACTGCATCTCTCTGGAACTCGCTTCCCCAGAGTAGTTTCCCTCCCAACTTCAACCTACAGCTGTTCAAGTCCAACTGTTACAGATATTTCATGAATGGAGGACACCAGTAACCTGGTGTATGGATTTTTGTTTATTATTCCTTTGTTTTTCTTTCCTCTGTTCTGTTATTTAAAAAAAAAAAAAAAAGTACTGTTGAGGTGTTAAGCTGTACAAGAAGTCACTATGCTGTTGGGATACCGGTAGAAAACATGGCCATTATTTGTTATGCTGAAGTAAGTTTTCATGCATATCAGTAGCAAAATACAGTATATCACCAGCAAAATGAGGTATGTTATTGTAAAGGTGTTAAAAAAGCCGTGAAAGAAGTGCATTGACGTTACTTTAAGTGTGAGGGCAGAGTAAACTTGGTCTTCCTTGTTTCTCTACGTATGCCAGCCGTGGGTGAATCGACTGTCAGCACCAACGCTGAGAACCCTGCAGCCTCTGCTCTTCGCACTAGTTTGGCTGTTACTTCCCTGGTTTAGGGATATAATGACTGGAGTTATTATTCAGCAGTTCGGAGCTGTCTGTTTGTAAAATTACTTTTCTTCCTAATCTTATGCTTCAGTTTCCTCATTAATATTTTTCCGTACCATATTCCCTGTACTGTATTATGTTATTGCATCATTTAATCAATGTATGATAGTGTTATGCAGAGTGTATGCAATCTATTGTTGTAAACATTATGAGATAAAGTTCAATCTACTTGTGTAATGCAAGACTTACTGCATATTACGTTTATATTATGGTGGTAGGTGGTGGCAACCATCATCCACTCACTTGATGTAGCGCTGCCTATTTTTTCCTTCACTTTTTTGGGGGGGCATTTTTTTCCTGTGTCTACCCTCCTCTATTCCTATTTGTCTCATCCTTCCCGTCACTTTTTATTATTCCTCTTTCCATTTCAGCTGGCATTACATTTAGTGACAAGCCTGATGGTTTCCTGTAAGCCAGGAAACCATTTACAGTGCTGGGTGGTAACCATATAACCAACCCATACCTGTTCCCTATGTGTCAGCAAGTGGGTTGGCGGAGGGTTAGTGCCCCTCCTAGTAAAACAGCTCAATGAAGAATGGCCACCCCTTACGGGATTCCGGCGTCTGGCTATAGATAGGCGTTTATATTAGCTTTCCATATTGTCTTCTGTTTCCATGTGGTTCCCACTGTTCTAGATTCTATAAACTTTTTTTCCCGTAGCTGTACATTAATTATGATTAGCCTTTGTCTCAGTTTGTTACCTGTCCTTGAAAATGTAGAGCTGGAAGAAGCGTAGTGAGGATGGTGCGTGTTGAGCAACTTCCTCAATGCTGGATGTTGAGACGGTGCTCATGGTAAAGACAGTGCCAAACCTTGCTGCGGCTGATTAGGGGAAAAAAAATATCTTCCAAAACATTTCCCTATTTCTTTAGTGATTGGTACTGACTAGATTTTGATTATTTTTCTTATTAAGCTCTGATTACAGAGTGTAAATTGTAGGCATATTTAATTGATGGTTGAAGACTTTTCTGTCCTGTATGTATAGTCTTCCCCATAATCATCTCGATAATATTTTTTCCCACCCAAGACTGGGTTAAGGTAGGTTCCAGAAACAAGGGAAAAAAGGTATGAAAGTGGGAGCCCTGTCAACAACAGTGGAATGGCCCACACAGTCATTCACACATCATTCAAACCTCTGGAGTGTTGGCTCCACCTCACAGGCCTAATCATCTGCTCAAAGTTTATTTTTTCTTATCAATAGATGTAATTCACATTCCCCTGCAAGGTGGAATCATTTCATTGACTGTCAGGTTCAAAAGTAGGTGTCAAACTCGTGTAATGAGCTGCTTCATACATACAGTACATCATCCAGCCAACTCAGTTACCGTTATCAGCTTCAAGATCTTGCCTTTTCACACACTCGATTACCACGTCCATCCACTTAACACAGTACCCACCATTTATGCATCACATTCATTACATAGTACAGTACAGTAATATAGTAATGGCTTTTGAACATAAAGGTTGAAGTATTGTTATGCTCACCTCTGGCATTAGCACACTCCCCATCTGTACTTGCCATCCTCTGCATGGCGGTGGGTGCAACGCCAATCGGTGCACTGACCCTGTGACCCAGTATGGTGGTGGACGTGCTTCTCTGGGACGTGTCACGAAGAAGCCGCGGACGAATGTACCACCTGGAAAACTAGGTGTGACCTGGCTTGCATGTACCAAAATATTTATGATATACCTGTGTGACAGGATGAATATACTGTAGTACTTTGAGTCATTCTTATTCATGTGTTTCTTTGTTTGGAAGTATACTTAATGACCAATACACTTAAGATACTATTTTGTCTGCCACCAGTCTATTTGTTAAACTCGAGGAAGCATGCCATCCAAAAAGGCAGTGCACTGTAGATATGGGTGTATCTACGCAGTAAATTTCACAGTATTACGTAAGGTGGAGATCATCCTTCAGGTTGGAAAAATGGGTCTATGTAAATTCCACCCGAGTAAATTCCACCCACGAAGATTCCTCCACGAAAATTTCACCCATTAAAAAAAAAAATGAATATTCCACCCATCTAAAATATATTTAGTATCGGCAGTCAGATATAACTTATATAAACTAAAATTGATATACCTTCGTCATGAGTTATTTGTATCAACTTAAAATGAATGTACCTTATGGGCAATGTTCCTCAGAAATGCCATCTTGTCATCACTGCTGTAACGTGATACCAAATTCTTTATTCATGCTTTTATAGCTTGGTATTTCTTGCCCCTCGTAATTGCATCACCTCTTCCAATGTGTGCAATCTTTGTTTGAATGATGGCTTCTCCACCGAGTGCCTTGCAGAGCTTCCACAAATTTGGGTGTGTGGATCTGATGGATGAGCGCAAAACCTTGCGAAACCTTCCACTGCATTGTTTGTCCTTGGGAAGTCGCTAATGACACGGTCTTTGACATTCCACATCTTTAAGGGAAAAAGCAGCTGATCTCGACGAGCACCGCGTCCCTGCGTAATTCCAATGTAGGTATTTTCGAAATATGCAATATATTCAGCAGTGATGTCTTCATCATCAGACAGTTCCTCAAATGCATCAACAACATCAGCAACAGGCAAGAAAGCCAGTGCAGTGAAGCATTTCATTTTAAGTGCTAAATTTACCTCTGTATTGTATCTCACTCGCGCACCAATGTCACATACTTTCCGCCAACATGACTGACCAAGATGGAACAAGCACTCGACAACTGAAGCAGATGGAAACACTGAGGGAAAACCATTCTGCACTGTCTCCTCAAAACCATCATACAATCATTAGGTCGAGCACTTGTACGAAGATCAAGATGTGTAGAAAAAGGTCTTCTATAGGTCACTTCATGTCTTTTTGGAAGCGGGGCAAACAAACGTGGAACACAAGATTCTCCGATAATTGCATGTAAAGTGAACTGCTGACACCATTTGTTTGGCAATGAATTAAATGTCCCGTTGCAAGCCCTGAACGAGATTTCTCGAGGTCATCCAAGCCGGCGTCTGTTGCGAGTATTAAGATACGGTCAGAATCGCCAACATCGCTATCAAAAGCCAAGAACAAAGAGCCATCCTCGAGAAATTTATATGAATCCGGAATTTCCAAATCATTCTGAGACACTGGAAGAGCTGGAATTCCCGATGATTTTTTTTCTCCAGTTTTAAAAGTTACGTTAAATTCCTTGAAGTTATGGCGACTGTGACATCGTTATCTCAACCAGTGGTTTAATGGCAGCAGCAATAGCTTCCAGTGTAAGTTTTCAAAAATACTCCCCCAGTATCCCTGCTTGTCGTATGAGGCGACAAAAAGGGTTGGTGGTGGGTTAGTGCCCCACCCCGTAAAAAGAACTAACTAAACAAGCAAACAAAGCGCCTCGGACCAGGACGGACCATACGTTGACGACCAAGGAACGGACAAAGGACATTCTAAGGGTGGGAACGTGGAATGTGAGGGGAGTGAATGATGAAGTGAAAGAGATATTGTTCAGGTGCTTGAGGATGCAAGAATGGATGTATGTGGATTGACTGAAACTAATTTGAAAGGTGAAAGGGTGAGAGAATGGGAGTATGGTTTAGGAATATGTGCGGAGTTAATGAGAATGAGATGGCAAGAGAGGGAGTATGTTTGATGATAAGTAAGAAGTGGAAGGAGAATATAAGAGAGTATGGAACAGTGGGTGTAAGGATTGTATGGGTGAGGAAAGTAGTTATACAAGCCTGGCGATTGTATGTGTGTATGCGCTGACAGAGGACCGAGTGGCAAGAGTGAAAATTGAGTTTTGGGCGACTGTAGAAGCATGTATGGATAAGTTCGAGAGGAGCAAGAGAGTGTTCTTGATTGGAGACATGAATGGCAAAGTTGGGAATGTACGAGTGGATGGATTGGTTGGTCAGTGGGGTGTGCCAGCTGAAGTAGATGGGAATGGTAGCGCTTTGGTGGACATCTTTGTTAGTAATGGGTTGGCAATAGCCAACACATTCCTCCGGCATAAGATGATCCACAGGTATACATGGAGTCATGAGGAGGATGGACGTTGAACTTGTTGAACCAAAGACAATGATAGATTACGTGTGTGTAGATGAGCGAACGAGAAGACAAGTGTTGAGTGCAAGAGTGTGGAGAGGGTGGGGGAATGGAATCTGGGACCATCACTTATGTGATGGCCAAGGTAAAGCTGGAAAGAAAATCGGTGAAGCGACCAAGGGGAAGACAGGAGGAAACAGCTCCTGTGAAAAGAGAAGAGAAGTTGCAAGAGAGTGAGAAATGGCAGAGTATAAGAGCATAGTGGAAGAAAGATTGGGAAGGTACGAGTTAGAGCACATGGTAGGGGTGGAAGAAGTATGCAAGGTATTCATGGAAGAGATAGGTGCAGCGTGCGAGGTGGTTAATGGAGTTAGGAGGAGATGCAGGAGTGTGCAAGGGACAGCAAAGTGAAATGATGAGGTGAAACGAGCTGTGGAACAAAAGAAGGCATATAGTGACTGCCTAGCGAGTATAGGTAGGGGAGAAGATGAGAGAGAGACAAAAGAGGTATATTTGAGCAGGGGAAGAGAGGTGAAGAGATTGGTGAAGGAGAGTAAAGAAGAGATTGGATGAAGAGTTTGGGAGGAATCTGAGTGTGAAATGGAGGGAAAGTAAGAAATTGTTTTGGAAGGAGATAAAGAAAGTAAGACAGTGTGGAAGGGGAAACAATAAGGGGGTGAAAGATAAGAATAATAGATTGTTGGTGGAGAAGAGAGAGAAAATGAGGAGATGGAAGGAGCACTCTGAGGATTTGTTGAATGCAGAGATTGAGAGCAGTGAGAATATAAGTGGTTGGGGAATGGCTGGGAGAAGAAGAGATGAGAGGAGGGAGGAAGAGATCAGTAGAGCAGAAGTAGTTGAAGTAATGAAGGAGATCAAGATGGGAAAAGCCCCAGGAATTGATGGAGTGTGTGTTGAAATGCTGAAGTATGGGGGTGAGATTATTGTGGAGTGGATATGGAAGTTATGTAGATTGTCTTGGGAAGAAGGAAGGGTTCCATAGGATTGGAAATCAGGTATAATTGGGAGAGAGAAGTATGTGGTAACCATAGGGGTATTTGCCTTCTTAGTGTAACTGGAAAAATATATGGTAAAATACTTATTGACAGGGATAGGTATATAACAGAGGAGCTAGTTGGAGAAGAACAAGGGGGATTTAGGAAGGGAAAAGGGTGTGTAGATCAGATATTTGTTCTAAGAGTTTGGTGGATAAGTATCTAGAGAAGAGAAAGAAAGTGTATGCTGCCTTCATGGACATGGAGAAAGCATATGACAAAGGATAGGCAAGATATGTGGAAGGTATCAAGAGTATATGGAGTGGATGGGAAATTGCTGAGTGCTGTGAAGAGTATGTACAAGGGAGCTAGGGCTACAGTGCGAGTGGATAGTGAGTTCTATGATCTAAATGTGGGACTGAAACAGGGATGTGTGATGTCTCCATGGCTGTTTAATATATTCATGGATGGAGTGGAGGTGCAAGGTAGGGCAGTGGATGTGGGGGTGGCTCAAATGAATGAGGATGAGATGTGGAAGATTCCGGTGTTGTTGTTTGCTGACAATACAGTATTGTTGAGTGAAGATGAATGGGAGTTGCAAGGGTTGGTGAATGAATTAGCGACAGCATAAAAGAAGAGGAATCTGAAACTTAATGAAAACAAGAGTAAAGTTATGGCGTTTGAGAGAAATGAAGTCACAGGATGCACAGTGAGGTTGGATGGTGAGAATATGGATAATGTGAGTGCATTCAAGTACTTGGGTAATGTGATGAGTAAGGATGGAAGTTTTGAGGATGAAGTGCTTGAAAGGGTACAGCAGGGAAGAAAGGTTGTTGTTTCACTGAAAGTGGTAATGAGAAATAGGGAGGTGAGTATGGAAGTCAAGAAGTCACTGCATAATAGAACTGTGATCCCTACCCTGACGTATGGAAGTGAGGCGTGGAGCTTGCTAGAGGGGAACAAGTCAAGAGTAAGAGTAGTGGAAATGAGTTACATGAAAGGAGTATGTGGAGTGACACTGAGGGATAGACTGACGAATGAAGAAGTTAAATAATGTTGTGGGGTGGATGTGAATGTGACTGAGAAAATTAGAAGAAATACACTGTGGTGGTTTGGACATGGAGAGAGAATGGAGAATGAAAGACTGACTAAGAGGGTGCATGTGGGTGAAGCGGAAGGGGGGAGAGGGAGGGGGAGACCAAGGATGAGGGAGGGATGGAGCTGAGAGGCATACCAGGGAGGGGGAAGAGAGTTGAGGGGAGGGTAGTCAAACAGTGGGTGACAGAGGGACTTGGAGGCGTTTTGTATGCGGCCACCCTTTGCGGGATTAGGGCGTCGGGCTATATATAGATACCAGTACATAGATAAATCTTGAACGGTATCTCGCATTGCATTCACCGTCCTTCGAGCATCAGCTCTTGCGCAATTTACCGGTTGTGAGCGCCTGTCCTAGCATTTATTATGGGTTCCACTGCGTCATAAACCATATGAACCCGAGCTCTGCAGCCATTACAAAAATGTTCACATCGCCAGTATATTTTCGTCTTGGTGGAGTTGTCTTCATGCTTTTCATAAATGTAGCGTTGCTCATCACAGAGTTTCTTTTTGCCCTTTTCAGTCTTAACGAATGACAAAGGCATCTTGGTTATATCAAATAACAGGAGTCACAAAACGGTGGCCAGCAGACAACTGATAGGCAACCAACCTGCAGCTGAGGACAGCCAGCAGACAACTGATAGACAATTATCCTGCAGCTGAGGACAGCTAGCAAACAACTGATAGGCAACCAACCTGCAGCTGAGAACGAACAGCAGTCAACTGATAGAAAACCAACCTCCAGCCCTGACTGATAGAAAACCAACCTCCAGCTCAGGGCAGGGTAATTATCGAGTGAACTATCTCTCAGCTAAAAACAACTGTCAGATGGAGAAATCATCGGTTGAACCATCTCTCAGCTAAAAACAACTGTCAGATGGGGGAATCATTGGATGAACCATCTCTTAGCTCAAAAAGGCTGTCAGATGAGGGAATTATCGTAGGGGGAATTTTTCACGGGGGAAATATTTTTGGGGAAATCTTGTGGGTGGAATGTTCGTCGGGGAAGTTTACCTGGGGGAGCTTACAGTATACGGGTAAAAGATGATGTTGAAGTCCTTTTTATCATGGCAGCCTTAGACACCATCCGAGCACAAAGCAGTACTGGCAAAGTTCATACCGATTCATTGCTTCCTTGTTTTCCTTGAGTGTGACCTCATCCAGTGCCCCAGACTGGTAGTAGCTGAGAGCACTGAGAGGGAGTAGCCTGTGGGCCTCCTTCTCGTAATCGCTCACACACACTAAGGGTCGTGCCATCCTCAGCTCCGACTGACTAGTGATGTGTTACTGTAACAGAGCCATTGAACACGGAGTGTAGCTATTAAATTTTCAGTACAGCAGCCTACAGGCAGTTTGCACTCCACCATTCATGCTTCAATACTGACTCATTGCTACTCGAGGGCATTTAAAATCTTCATCTTTTTCAGTTACTCGTACCCCATTCTGAGTCCAGAGTTGAAATAATTCTCAGCTTACCTTATAACTATAAACTTAAATAAATAACTTTCTCAGACATGCTAAACAAATTTTTACCAGCACTGACACCGATTTTCCTCTTCCCATACACTTCGTCACGGTCACATACTGTACTCGAAAGTTGCGTCACCAACATACAAACAAGCAAAGATTCTCCATACACTTCCCTCCTGGTTCATTCTCACCTCAGTAATGATTTGGAACAACACCGCCCCAGTGTGATGGGTTACGTAAGATTGGGGTGGAATAGTTTAGGTTGACCAGACTGTTATTTTTGGTAAGGTTAGGTTTTGCACTTCTCTTGATATAGGGGGCACGGTGGCTCAGAGGTAGAGCATTGAGTTCGAGCCGCGCGCGGGACTGCCGTGCCAGGAGGGGTAGCGCCCTCGTGTTACTTAGTGGGGCTATAAGGTCTAGCTGGGGGGATTCTTTAATCCCCCCCCTTTTTCTTGACATACTGTAGTAATTTGATACACAGCTTAACCAGTTATCAAGGCCGTTCACACTGGGGAAGGGGGTGTTAGGGGGTTTAGCCCCCATTTGGAAAAAATGAAAAACTCAAATGATAGTGATGCTAAAAACGCAACTCATTAAATTAAACCCTGTTAAGAATGTAACGAAATAGAAAAATATCAGAAAGAGTTAAAAAGTTACTCAAAATATAAGAAAGAACGAATTAAGTAGTTTCACGAAGGTCCTAGAATATTTTGTTACTGAAGAGAATATAATGGAAGGTCATGGAAGACTATTGAAAAAAAATGTAAGTTTGTAGAACACATTGGAAATTTCTAGAATGTTATATATGGGTATATGAACGGTATTTCTGTGCAGAGTGAGGACGGTCAGAAATCAGCGAGTGAAAAAAGTGTTTTCTTTTGTTTTTCCTTTGTTTTTTAAGTAAAAGATGTCAAGTAAACGACCGAATTCTTTGTTTCGCTTCCAAGGTTCTGTAGAGTTCAGTGTGTAAATTACCCATCGTTTGTACCCTTTCAGCACTTTAGTCAGTTACAGTACATAAGTTTATCGCGTTGCGTTACTTAGTGGGTAATTAAGGCGCTCCAAACGGATTGAGCCTATGCAGGTTTACATCCAAGGGATGGTTGGTGTTTATATCTCATGTAGTGCCACTCAGGGATGAGTGAGGCTGGTCACTCTCATCTTGAATGTCAAGACCAGCTTGCCTAGCCCCTGGCTCCTCATGGGGCAACATAGGATTAGATGATGAATGGATGAAATAAAGTAAATAAATTATATTATTAATTCTTTTTCTGCCACCCCCCCCCTTTCAGAAATCCTGGTCACAGCCCTGCCAGTAATGTCGAGAAAAGAGAAGTACAGAATCTAACCTAAAAAAATATATATATATATAAATAAATAACATTGTAAGCAAACTAACCCGGCCCATCCTAACCAAACCTAACCCATACAAGAAATGTTCTGAATAATTACCCTCAACCCTGCACCTGACATTCTTGCTTTGATATCTGTTACATCATCGTCCATATACTGCTCATAGAGAAGACTTTGTAGCACCCTTTCCTTAGTGATTTATTTTGCATGTTACACTTCGGTAATCCCTGAAATACACCTTACATATTTTTGATGTTGACATGGCTTGCATTACTTCAGCTTGGTCTAAAATTTCATTCTCTCCACCTTGAATGTTTGAGATGTACTGAAATAAACATTAGAATATGGCACTCGTCCCCAAGAAGTGCTGTGGAAAGAATGTAAAGCCGTAGTATTGTCTTTGTCTTCCGCTGAGAGACGCAAAATCAACAGCAAAAGGACGAAAATGTGGACCAAGTACTGTATATTGAGTTAAGAGGTGTTATAAATGCTCCTAAAAAGATGTAAATACTACCCAGTCTCGATATGACAACCGGTGCCATGAAATAACGAATCGGTGGTCATTTACCGAATCGACGCTTTTAACAGGAAAATATATTTTTTTCACCCTATAGGTTCATACACACCTAATTAACTGAAATCCGGTAAAAAAAAAAAAAAATGTACTGAATGTAACTTTTAAAAAGTCAGAATTCAGAGCAAAAACGTGCTAAAGTTTGCGGGTATTCCCCCTTTAGATCGCCAGCACACCACGACGGACTTGTTTTGCAAAAATATTGATTTACAGTGCAAATAAATGTATCTGCATATTAAATTAATATTTATACAAAGTAGAAGTCTGTCAAGGCACGAAGTCGAGCCAAAAGCAAACCACACGCTAAGTTTAGCAAGTTTTTATAATAACAGTTCAGTAAATCGTAAAATTCTGACTGAATCTCAGATAAGGTGCGTATGAACTTATTTGGTAATAAAAAAAAAAATCCCCAATTCAGTGCTGATTCAGTATTTCGTATCTCTCTCTCTTCCCACCGAATAACTGTCACTCTGCCTTTTACTCACACATTACTTTTTTTTTTTTAATGCAAGGAAGAAGCAACCAAGGGCCATGGGCCCGCAATACTGTTCCTTCCAAGAAAAAGTAAAAACAATGCAAAAGAGAGCCAAATTCAAGATCCATTCATTTCGAGATGCCTGGACACACTGCGTTTGAAAGATTGGAGATCATAGGAAGCAGGGAATACAGACAGAGGGAGACAGTTCCAGAGTTGACCAGTTGCATAAATGAAGGACTGGGAGTAACGGTCAACTCTTGCATTAGAGAGTTGGACAGAAAAGGAATGAGAGTTTGTTGCTAGACGGGTACTACGTGCCCGTCGTAGAGGTGGAGGGATGTAAGCAGACAGTTCAGAGGAACAGTGACCATTGAAGTAGCGATAGAAG